>JAYJMJ010276844.1:0-30144 GCA_036873875.1 Laminaria ephemera
CCAACTCACGCGGCTTCCAGTCTATTCAGTTTCGATAATTAGAGTACGCGCTGGGCTATAAGCAGGCGAGCATGTTGACACACTTTTCAGACGAAGTGCTGGGCTTGGATAGACTCAAAGCACGTCATAAAATGCCGTCACTGTGGGATGTGTTTGCCCACTTTGTGGCGCGACAGAAGGATGGCGTGCCTGCTGAGTTGCTGACGCGAGACGTCACGCAATCTATCGAACTCAATGAAGGAATGCAGGCGGTATTGATTGATATTTACAGAAACGATCCGTGGCTCTCGCGCTTGTGTGAAGGCCTGCTGGATTTGGACGAAGGGTTAATGGAGTGGCGCTATCGGCATGTTAGAATGGTGGCGCGAACGATTGGGGCAAAAATGGGGACAGGGGGATCGGCTGGGGTAAAATATTTAGAGTCAACGGTAAAACCGATTTGGCCTGACTTATGGCATATTCGATCTGAGTTGTAATCTACGGAGAAGTATTAAATGGTTTCTGCAATTGTGATGCTCAAAATTGAGCGCGAAAAAATTAATGATGTAGCCGAACAGCTCATCAAAATTGATGGGATTTCTGAAGTGTTTTCTGTAGCGGGTCAGTATGATTTGATCGCTATTTTACGGGTTCATACCAATGATGCGTTGGCTGATTTGGTGACGGCAAAGATGCTGCATGTGGAAGGGATTGTTGACTCGGAAACGCTGATTGCGTTTAAGGCATATTCGCAACATGATTTTGAGTCGATGTTTTCGGTGGGAATGGAGTAGGGTGTGAGAATAGATTTTTGCGCGATAATTTGTGAAACCTGCGTCCAATCAGAAGCAAAGATGGACTAATGAACGATATATTGTTTACGTCCGCCACAGCGTTGGCACGAAAGTTACGCGCACGAGAGGTGTCGGCGATGGAGGCGGTTGCGGCGCATTTGGCGCAGATTGAGCGGGTGAATCCAAAGTTGAATGCGGTTGTGCAGGTTGTAAGTGAGCGGGCGATGGAGGAGGCGAAAACGGCCGATAATACCACCCCAACCCTCCCTCTCCACGGCGTCCCCATCACCCTCAAAGATTCAATCGACACCGCAGACGCGATCACCACCTACGGCACACGTGGCCGAAAAAATTTCATCCCCGACCAAGACGCCACCGTCGCCAAACGTCTGCGCGACGCAGGCGCAATCCTCCTTGGCAAAACCAACACCCCAGAATTTACCCTCGGCGGCGAATGTGACAATCCCGTCTACGGCAAAACCTTCAACCCCTACAAACTCACCCACTCCCCAGGCAGCAGCAGCGGCGGTTCCGCCGCCATCGTCGCCGCAGGCGGATCGGCCTTCGACCTCGGCTCAGATACAGGCGGCAGCATTCGCGAACCCGCCCATTTTTGCGGTCTCGCAGGCATCAAGCCCACCGCAGGCCGCGTCTCTCGCGCAGGCCATGCCGTTCCCTTTGGCATTGGCGCAAGCGATATGCTCACGACCATTGGCCCGCTAGCGCGTTCTGTGGATGATCTCGAATTAATCTTAAAGCTCATCGCTGGTCCCGACGGCATCGACTACACCGTTATCCCCGCGCCTCTGCACGATTCAGCTAAAACATTGCCCCAAAACCTGCGCATCGCTTTTTACACGGATGGCGGTCTCGGCAAGATTGATTCCACTATGTCAGACACCCTTCACGCCGTTGCCGACGCGCTCGCCAACGCAGGCGCACGCATCACCGAAACAACCCCGCCACAGCTCACAAATACAATGGATTTGTACATGCAAGTTCAGGCAATCGATGGCGCAGAATGGCTGGCACGGCTCATCGATAGCGCTGGCACAGACCTTATCGGTGGCAATTTGCGTCGTGTCATTCACTCACTTTACGCAACAGAAATGCCCACCATCAACACGATGCTTACCAATCTAGCCAGCCTTCGCGCTGATGCATGGGCGTGGTTCCAAGATTTCGACGCCATCCTCTGCCCCGTCGAACCGTATGCCGCCTTGCCCCACGGTGCAGTATTGAAACAGGATGACAACCAAGGTTGGGCGCACATGGCCTATTACAATCTCACTGGTTATCCCGCTGGCACAGTTCGTGCAGGCACGTCTGCGGACGGTTTGCCGATTGGCGTACAAATCGTTGCCCGTCCGTGGCGCGAGGATGTTGTCTTCACGCTGTTGCGCCATATCGAGGCTGAGTTTGGTGGGTACGTGCCGCCCGCGCTTTAAATTGCTGACTGGTTAAACCATCATTGCCGATCTTTCTACTAGCTTGTCATTCCAGTGAAAGCTGGAATCCAGTCCCTAAGATCAAGCAGAAAAATTAAAAAAGAAGATGGATTTACGGGAAATACAGTCTAATTACTTTTTATACACTAGCTGAGACGCCCCAACGGGGAACGTCTCTACAATTGACGTCAACTCTGTAGAGATGTCGCCGTTGGCGCGTCTAATACAAATCAAGTTAAGGTTTTGAGTAACGAAAAAAACTTGTCACACCTGCGCAGGCAGGTGTCCATTTCCCAAATGAAGTCCCAAACTTTTATCAAAATTGACGATTATGGCGAATCTTATTGGATTCCTGCCTTCGCAGGAATGACAAAACACAAGGTGTTTTGCAAAAAATGCGCTTAACTTGATACCAATTAGACGCCTCACCGAGTGCGTCTCTATGGATTTAATGTCAATGTTATATAGGAGGCGTTTGAATGCGTTTCTAGGGCGGTTTATGTGTGGGTGTGGGATTTGAAGTTATCGGCCGATTTCACTCATACACGCCAAAATAGCGGGCATAGAGGGTAACTGAAAAACAGTATGCTTGTGTTGTTTGTTCCCCGCTAAATAATAGATATGTACAGAAAAAGGTTTCTTTAAGCATTGGGATAAGTTTAGCTGTGTGGAAAAGTATGGGGTGTGGTTATTAAAAAGAATAAGTATATAAATTATATCTATCTTATATATATAATAATTAGTACGTAATAGTAGGGCTTGGGGATAAGTGGGTAACTAGAATTAGGGCATATATATGCTGTTTGATCACCCAATAGCCCATATATGTGCTGGAAAAAAGCCAGAAAAGTATTCCACAGAAAATGTGAATAACTTGTTGATAGTGTGGAAAACTTTATTTATAGGGGTATACGCGCTTGTTTTGGAATATCCCATATAGAGGGGTTGTTTACTGTAAATCGGTCTATTTAATGGATCTGATGGTTATGCCCAACTTATCCACACTATTTCTTTTCCCCTGTAAAACCCCATTATCCCCCCTGTTTATAACCATATCCACAGAAAAACATGTGGGTAGTATGTGGATAGAATAGGTTATCAACAGGAATTATGTGTGGAGAATGGTTGAATGGATTTATTGTGGATAAAATTGATATATGGCAAAAAAACAAACAGATTCAACTCATTCTATTAATGGTGCAATAACGGCCGTTTTAACGCCGCTCTTTGCGGCATTGTTAATTGCGAATTTTACCAGTGGTATGTTGGGGTTAGACAATGCGCCACACGCAGCTTTCTTTGGGGCGCTGGGGCTGATTAGCTGGTTTATGGGGATGGGTCGATTTGGGCTGGCGGAGGTTGGTCTGAGGGGAAAACGGCCGTTATTATCTGGCATCGGATTCGCCGTCATCGGCTGGCTCGGCTTTGTGATTATTCGCGTATTCACCGTTGCCATCGACGGCACAGGAACACCGAATGGACTCTCACAACCCTTCTTTTATTTATTGATCTTTGAAGCATTCTGCGTACAGCTTTGGGCGTTTGGTTTATGTTTTCGTTCTGTAGCTGGACGATTTGGCGCGGTGTCAGCGGCCATTGTTTCAGGCATTTTGTTTGGCCTAATCGGCACATTCTATTTCCAAGAATCATTTGGCAGTGCGCTCGCGCCGCTCTATTTTATTGCGTGGGGCATCTTCTACGGCTTCGTTCGTTTGCGCACAGGAAGCTTAATTGGCATGGTGCTCGTGCAGGCGATGCAGAGTTTAATTGCGTGGCATTTGCTCTCACCAGAGCTGCCGATTACAGCAGAGAATTCATTGTTTTCTGTGTTATATATTGGCGCGGCAATTATTTATGGCTTAATGGTTTGGCGACTTTGGCCGAAAGTGGCTGACGATATTCGTTTATAGAGAGGGCATCATGGCGTACGAAAACATCATTACGAGAAAAGAAAACGGCGTTGGTTTGGTGCAGTTTGACAGACCAAAGGCACTCAATGCGCTGAACTTTGCTATGGTTAAAGAGGCGGCAGATGCATTTTCTGCGTTCGATGCGGATGATGAAATTGGCTGTTTATTGCTTACTGGCAGTGACAAAGCGTTTGCCGCTGGCGCAGATATTAAAGACATGGCAACTGCTGCGCCCGTGGATATGCTGGGCGATAAAATGAATGCGCATCTTGATCGAATGACACAATTGCGCAAGCCGTTAATTGCGGCGGTGTCTGGTTATGCGCTCGGTGGCGGCTGTGAAGTAGCGATGATGTGTGACATGATTGTGTGCAGTGAGTCGGCGAAATTTGGTCAGCCTGAAATCAATTTGGGCATTATTCCTGGCTGGGGTGGCACGCAAAGATTGACGCGGGCGGTGGGCAAATCGTTGGCGATGGAGATGGTGTTAAACGGCCGTTATCTCTCCGCCACAGAAGCCATCCAATTTGGCCTAGCCAACCACGTCTACGCACAAGAAACTTATTTAGAAGACGCCATGATCCTCGCCAGCCAAATTGCTGCTCGTGCGCCCATTGCGCTACAGCTTGGCAAAGAAGCCGTCAATTCAGCACACGAGCTTTCATTGCGAGAAGGGCTAAAGTATGAAAAACGCCTGTTCAATATGATGTTTGCTACAGACGATCAAAAGGAAGGTATGGACGCATTTGTCAATAAACGCAAAGCGAATTGGAAAGGGAAGTAATAATTAATAGTCAACAGTTAATAATTAATTGTTAAGTTGCCAACAGCCAACAGCCAACAGCCAACAGCCAACAGCCAACAGCCAACAGCCAACAGCCAACAGCTAATAATTAATTGTGAATGGTTAACTAGATCATTCTTAAATATAGTCAATCTCTCTTGAATAACTGCTAGCATTCCTTGATAATCTAATTGCTCCTTGTACTGATGTATATTGTATTGAATTTTAGTTATTTAGAGGAACGTAATGCGCTTTCGGTTTGCTCTAGTTTTAACCACATTATTGTTGTTAGCTGTGATGCTCTACGCGCTTACCTATTCGCCAGAAGCAACGATTGCCGAAGGCGTTTCTATAAATATTGATCAATTTCAGCAGGGTCAGACCGACAATATGCTTGTGACCAATGAGGGTCTAATGCCTCAATTGGCGGCGTCTACGGCGAGCTTCCAAAGTTTATTTACATCTGAAGTGATTCAATCAACCAATCCATTTAATGCGGTTGTGCCTGAATGGGAAGTGTTTTTGCCTGAGGGTGTCACGTTGAGTGTGCGGGTTCGCACAGGAACGGCCGATAATCAAAGCTGGTCATTCTGGACGCCTGTTGCCAAAAACAACGACTGGACATTGCCAGAAGACACGATTACCGCTGGCGATATGATCACGGTTGACAATGACATGCACCAGCTTGCTCAGTTTGAAGTTGGCTTTTCTGGTCAGGCGACAACAGGTGAACGGCCGCTGCTCAAAGCATTCCACCTCACCTTTATCGACTCCACCCAAGGACCAACCAGCGCAGAAATTGCCAGCCGTGCGCCACAGACCGACTCAATTCAGCCCAACGCGCCAGACGGTAAAGTTGCCAAGCCCTACGTCGTGCCACGCTCAACATGGTGCACTGACCCTGCCTGTAACTACGATTGGAAAACGCTGGAATATACAACAACGAGCCATCTCATCGTTCACCATACCGTGTCCAAAAATGAGCTTAGCGATTGGGCATCCCACGTACGCGCCATTTGGTATTATCATACGGTTCAGCGTGGCTGGGGCGATATTGGCTACAACTATTTAATTGATATGAACGGGGTCATTTACGAAGGGCATCTGGGCGGCGACAATGTCAAAGGTACGCATGCATCGGGCGCGAATCAAGGAAGCATGGGCGTGGCTTTAATTGGCACATTTACCGATAGCGAGCCGTCTGAGGCGATGTTGGAATCAGCCACGAAGTTATTGGCGTGGAAGGCAGATCAGCAAAATATTGATGTCTATGGATCTGCTAAGTTACCAAGCGTTGACTGGGGCTTGCCCACGCTTATGGGACATCGAGATGCGTATGGCACGACGAGTTGCCCAGGGCATGTGGCGCATACACAACTGCCAGATTTGCGGGAGCTCGTGGCGCAACGGTTAGGTTTTTCCAATCCATATACGTATATTGATGATCTTGACGCTGGCTTTTCGCGCAGTGAGGCTAGCTGGTTTGAAGGTCCTCTAAACTGTGGGTTTAATACACACACGTATTACACATTGTCGACGACTGATTTGAATATGAGTAAGAATTGGGCGACGTGGGCGTTGAATGTGCCAGTTAACGGCCGATATGAAGTCGACGTCTTCATTCCCTTCTGCGCCACAGGTCAGCCCGAAACACAAGGCGCAGCCTACTCAGTTATTCATGCTGATGGCACAAGTCAAGTTATTGTTGATCAAAATGCTAGTTTAGGTCTATGGACAACCCTTGGCACATTCGATATGGCGGCAGGCAGTGGCAGCGTTTACCTTTCAGACTTCAACGCCGTCGATAACAATATCCCTGTTTGGTTTGACGCCGTACGCTATCGTCTCGTCGATGGTCAAGACGGTCAAGCTGGCTCTGTTACCTTACTCAAAGAGCCAAAAGGGAACGCGTGGGTTTCTGATAACAACGTCACGCTCTCATGGCAAACGTCTGGCGCAAACACATTGCAAAAGATTAAAGTTGAAGTTGCCACAGATGAGGCGTTTAATAATGTCATTTTAGCGCGAGAAGTGCCGTCCACCGATACACAAATGACGATTGCGTTTGACCGCAGCTATGCGCAGCTTTACTGGCGCTTGCTTCTATTAGACAACACGCAATCTTGGTCGAGCACGCCTGCCAACAGCTTTAAAGTTGATGTCATTCCACCGACATCGTTTATTTCTTCAGTCACGGTTGGTGATAATGGGGAATATACGTTGCTTGTGTCAGCCAATGATGATGTGACAGGCGTTGAGTCTTATCATGTGCAATATCGTCAGCAAGGCACGGATGGCTGGAACACAGTTGCTCAAGAACAAAAAGACCCAACTGTTTCGCTTTGGCTCAATACGGCTTTCCCTTATGAGTTCCGTGTGATGGCTAGGGATAAAGTTGGCAATGTAGAGTCTGAAAAAGCAGTGGCTGACTTCACAACCGCCGCCAAAGGGACGCCGACACCGCGCCCAACAGACCAACCGACAATTGCGCCCACAGAAGTGCCACGGATAGAGTTTGTTGACCCGTATATTTACTATTTCCCGTTTATGGCGAAACAGTAATTAATTGAGAGCGAAGACTGAGCCTGTCGAAGCCTTAGCGACGTGCCACTACGACTTCGACAAGCTCAGTCTTCGTTAAAACACGAGCTAAGTTTTTGTAGTCACGCGTCCATCCGTGTAATTGGTTTGCTATAATTGTGGTTGCGTACTATTAGTTTTCTTTGGTTAATGTAAACGCAACCTAAAAAATGGTTTCAGCACCTAGTTGAATAATCAATTTGAGCCATTTTTGTAACCAAGAAACTTCAATTGCAGATCGGAGAATTTTGGTATGACTGAAACACAACCAGCCAACATCCAACACGTAGATGTTTTAATTGTTGGCTCAGGCCCCGCAGGCACATCCACCGCACTACACCTAATACGAAAAGATCCCACTTGGGCAAAGCGCATTGTCATCGTTGATAAAGCCATTCATCCACGCGAAAAGCTCTGTGGCGGTGGTGTGACACATATCGGACAAAACATTCTTGCCGATATGGGGCTTGCGTTTGAGCCAAAAAGTTTTGAAGTTCGCGAAGTTCGCCTCCTTTATCAAGATAAACAATATACCTTCCGTGGTGATCCCGTTTTCCGCATTATTCGCCGTGACGAATTTGACCATTGGTTAGTGAAAAAGGCTGAGCAAGCAGGTGTTTCCGTACGCCAAGGGGAAGCGGTTAAAGATGTGATTCAGCATGATGAGTATGTTGAAGTCGTCACGTCTGAGACAACGTTCCACGCCAAAACAGTTGTGGCCGCAGATGGTTCAAAAAGCTTTGTACGCGCCCGCTTAAAATGGGAAGATGACTCGCGCGTCTCGCGGCTAATCGAGGTTTTGACCCCCGAAGAACGCACACAGTGGGAGTTTGAAGACAGCGTGGCAACGTTTGATTTCACTAAAATGACTGATAAGTTGCAGGGTTATTATTGGGATTTCCCGAGCTTTGTTGATGGCAAACCTGTTATGAATCGGGGCGTGTTTGATAGCCGTGTGCGCCCAGAGAAACCAAAAGCAAACCTGAAGGAAGACTTAGGGGAAATGATGGCTGTGCGCGAGCGAGATTTGGACGACTATAAGCTCAAAGGTGCGCCGATTCGCATGTTCAATAAGGATGGGAAGTTTGCCGATCACCGCGTTTTGTTAGTCGGCGATGCGGCTGGTGCAGATCCACTTTTTGGCGAAGGTATTTCTTTTGCACTCGGTTACGGTGCGCCAGCGGCCGATGCAATCGTCGACGCATTTTCTGAAGATATATTTTCTTATGCTTCTTATCGGGATAAAGTGCTGGCAGATCCGCTGTTTAAACAGCTTCATATGCGCGTGCGATTGGCTCGATTTGCATACTTAATGAAGTATCCCCGATTTGTCCGTGCGGGCTGGACGGTGGCTGGCTGGGTGATTGCGCTGACCCCATGGCGAAATCCCAAATTTGTACCTGCGCGTATGCCTGAATTAAAGGTCCAGACGATTTAAAAAGTAGAAATTCAAACCTTCGGGAGGTAGCGTCCAAAGTAAAAACTTGGCACAAAACCTCCCAGAGGTAGACAGTTAAATATTTTTACTTAAGCTGGCGAGCCGTACAGCCACCAATATCTTTCTTTTGGATAAGCAGATTCCCATTCATCCGCCCATATAAACGAACCATGTTTCCACTTAGACTGTAACGCCACATCTAAATTTGCAATTCGTGTAGCTAACTCTGAATCTAATTGATAAGGAGAAACAGATAAATGCTCTAGAAGTGCATCAATCATGGTACGAATTTCAGCAGTTGTTGCTGTGTAAGTGGCCTGACTGCCTGATTCTTTGAAATCACGAATTTCTTCGCCCCATTGGCGAATGCGTGATTTGAGTTCTTCGTGCGCTTTGTTTTCGCTGAGGACGATTTTTTCATTTAGGGAGTCTTGGAATGTGATAACGGCCGATTTCACCCGCTCCTGATCCGCTGATGACAACATAGAAACCAGTCGTCTCAGTCTATGCTGGCGCATTAAATAACCGCCAAGCGTTAGCCGTGGCATCGTTGCCGACGTGTAGCTGATTAAGCCAAACACCCCTTTGCTGCGCAAATATAGGCTCATGTTTTCTGCCATTTTTTCCAAAACAGCGACATCGTTTTCTAACTTTTCAATTGCTTTGCTCATGTTATCTGCCTTACTAAATTGAAGATGATTCTCCGCATTTATAACTTATAATAGGCTACCCTGTCGTAGTTGGCAAAAGGAAATCTGTATGGACCCATTAAGAAAAGCTTCTGTATTAAAATTGGCCTCAAAGGCGTATGAAATGGACATGGACACGCTCCAAGGTGTGTTGTCGAAAGATGAAAACGGCCGTTATCAAATCGCTAACACAGACATCGAAACCATCTTATCAAAATTTATCGGTCAAGAAATCGTCATAGTGGCAGGATCGCTCGAAGATGACCGCCGTGTCAAGGTACGCTCCTGTCGCACCTGCGGTCGAGACTACACAGATATGGACTGTCCGACCTGCCAAAAAAACCGTTTACGCTTCCGAGGACGCTAAATGAGAAAGTATTTCACAGTTTTTGCTTTGTTTTTCACACTTATTTGGAGTTTTACACAGATTAAGCCTGTTTATCCACAGAATAGTGTGGATAACATTCCGCAGTTATCCATCGAGCTTTGGCCTGATTTTGATCGTCCCGATGTACTTGTATTGGTAACGGGTCTGCTACCGTTAGATACACAATTGCCTGTGGAAATAACCTTGCCGCTGCCAGCCAACGCCGAGCTAAATGCCGTAGCAAAAATTGACGACGACAACACAATGTCTGACGATGTTCAATATACGATTGATGAATTGGCCGAGACAATTACGATAAGTTTGCAGGAACTTCGCTTTCGGCTTGAATATTATGCGCCATATCAAAAAGAGGGCGATTGGCGCAGTTTTAGCTTTGATTGGGCTGTTCCTATTGACATAAATGCATTCGCGCTCAATGTTCAGCAACCGCGTCACGCAGACGGCTTCCAGTTAATCCCAGAGGCTAGTAATGTTTTAGATGGACAATTTGAGCTTAATTACCATAACGGCCGATTACAGCGCATTCAGAAGGGCGAAAATATCAAAATTGACCTGAAATATGCACTTTCTGACGATATTTTGAGCACGACTCAAGTCAGTCAAAATCAACATGTTTCACAAACGCTTATGCAAAGAATTCAAGCTCGCTGGCAGCGTCTTATCCTTCCAGTAGCAGGGTTTGTTGTGTCATTTCTGTTCCTACTTTATTCATTAAAAAGGAGCAATCGTCAAAAACAAACAGTAAACGTGAAACAAGTAGTTTGCAAAAATTGTCAGGAACATATCCCTCAATCTAAGCATGAAGGAATTGTGAAGTTCTGCCCCAACTGTGGGGAAAATCTAAACTAAGTCAGCATATATGGGTGTTAAATAAAGAACACTTGTGTGGATAACCTTGTGGAGAACTGATCTTTCTGTGTATAAGTGACAAAAATGTACCTTTTCACCCTTATCTACCCACGTTAGTCCAAGTAAACCTTAAAACAGCATCCCCACATATACAGCTTCCCCTTTTTTATACATACTAAGAACACAAAACGCGCCAAAACATAGCCAAATTTGCACGATTCTCTTTATTCAACATGTTGAATGCCATGCAACTTAGAAGTTTTTATCCCCGCTCTCCCCATCTTCCACTGTGCCAAGATTTTTAGAAACTATTGCTAACCCCATAAGCAAAAAAAAAGCCCCGTCATTATGACGAGGCTTTCAAGTTAAACAATTAATGAACTAATCTAGATTATCTTTCTAGCAAGTACGTCATGATGTCTGCCAAATCTTGAGGATTCGTCATACGCTCACCGAAGTTACCAGGCATTGCACTAGGACTAGAACACGCGCCATTCGGACAGTCTGCTACTACAAATGCATCTGGATTTAAGATGGATTCATATACATACTGTTCTGCACTATAGTCAGCAACACGCTCACCAGCAGTAACATGAATATTGCCAGACCATGGACCTGTACCTTCATGACTTGCTTCAGTTGAATCAGCGCCACCATGACAAGCCGCGCAACCATATTCAACTTCAAACAGTTGCTCGCCATTTGTCGCATCACCAGGATAGGTAATGGGCAAATTGAGGACAGCCGCATAATCTTCTGGAATTTCTACATCAGCAGAAAGTTCCCTAATGCCTGTGAAATCATCCCAAGCTGCTGCGTATGGTTCACCGTTAAATAAGTCATAGTATGGGCTTGCCAATCCTGGATAAGGGAACAACCAGTCTGGACCAGCACAAAGTTCTTCACTTTCCCAGTTCATAACGAACAATGTCACATTACGAATTTGATTGTTCAATAACGCGCCACCGTAGTCAACACCCCATGTCGGCATACCGTTTGCCGACCGACCTGTGTTAATTGTGTCGTGAATAAAGTTATACTTTGTGCCTTTCCAAGCTAAGGCACTCATACGATTAGAGTTATCACCGCACACAAGATTACGATTGTTTAGTGCACGGCCAGCACAACCAATAGATTCGCCTTCAGGACCATAGCATTCTTGTGCTTTACCTTCTAATCCATGGCAACTTGTACAGTTTGCTTTGAAAGTTAAAGCACCTTGCTCAGTAGAGAGAGCAAGTTCAGAAGCAGTTGCTTCAGCCAAACGAGCAGGTTCACCTAACGCAACCACACCAAACACAACCATTGTGAGCATGAACGCTAGGGTTGTAATAATAATTTTTACTTGCATATCTTAATGCCTTATTTTTAATATCTTTGTTTAGTGACGAACAGAATCTTCGTGACGATATTGTTTTACACCATCATCCACGCGAAGCTCATCAGTACCTGGTTCAACAACTTCAAATGTCAATTCCAAAGAACGCATATTATGTTGGAACTGTTTAATCTCCAACTGAGCATATGGGTCTGGCATAACAGATGGCTTGAAGCTATTTGCATAGAGTATTGTGCCACCCTCTGTATCTGTTACTACGCAAGTCTCATAATGCGTATCGTAGTTAGGACTACTTGAATTGTGCTTACAGCTATAGTTTTCCATGGAGTGTTGGAATGTAGCCAAAGCTTCTGTTAGATGAGGAGCTCCTGGAACAATTTGTCCTGGGAGATACACACCTGGTTGAAGTTCATCATACGGAACTTGAAGCAATTCGCTGTGACCTTCTTGAGGTAACAAGTGCTGCATAACTTCTTGCTCAGCAGAACCTTGAACACGCCACTCTGGAGAACCCATCCAAACTGATGTCCACATGAAGGCGATGAAGAACATTGCCAAACTTAGGCCTTTACGACGGTCAGCGTAGCGACGACTCTTACCAACTTCAAAGTATGGCCAGAATGCAAAGGCTAGAGCCAAGATTGGAATCATAATGAAGTTAATGATTACCTTCGAGTCAAATTCAGCGCCACCAAGGAAGGCTGGCAATTTGAAGAGGAACTTGAGCCAGCCTTGCGACCAAGCTAAGTACCAAGGCGCCACAACGTGAAGTGGTGTAACGCCACCGTTTGAGTGATTCTCTAATGGTGCTTCATAGAACCAAGCTGATGCCGCAACAATGACTAGTGTGGTTAATGCTGTCCACATCATTTCGTTTGTGAGTACATCTGGTAAGAAGTAAACACGCTCATCTTTTGGTACACGTTTCGCTGTGTCTTCACCAATCTCTTCACGCCCTGGTGGAAGTGAGTGACCATGAACAATTACTTTATAGTAATGAACAAAGATGAAGATACCTGTGATAAGGGGAAGTGCTAATACGTGAACGAGGTAGAAGAGAAGCAAACCACCTGCGCCAATGACTGGTGCACCACGAATTAATAAGTTTAGATTTTCGCCGACAAATGCTGGGCCTGGAGAAGATTCCACAGCACTTACAGCAACCGTCACAGCCCAGTAGGCTAATTGATCCCAAGGAAGGAGATAGCCAGAGAAGGAAAGCACAGCTGTTAAGACGAGAAGTAATACACCTGTAATCCACGCGAACTGACGTGGCTTTTTGTAGCTACCTGTAACAAAGGTACGCAACATATGCGCGGCAACCACAAACACCATGATCTCAGCACCAAGGCGGTGTAAGTCACGCATGAGCGAGCCAAGTGGCACATTACTCAAAATGTTCCAGATGTCAGCAAATGCTGTGTCAGGTTCAGGTGTGTAGAAGAGCATCAAGAAGATACCCGTGATGGTTTCCCACATGAACATAAATGTGGAAAGCCAACCCAAACGGAATGTTGGGTAAATATGGGTTACTTCTGTGTGATAAAAACTTGGCTTAATGTGAAGCCAGAAACCATCCGCATGAGGGCGGAGGCGGGGGTTTGGGCGACGTGGTTCATCACCACGTAACATGCCGCGAACATCGCTAACATTTAGACCAGACGTCATACGTTCGACTAGGTCATCAGCTTTAGCGATGAGCGCTTGTTTAACACCCATTTCTTTTACTTGTTCAGGAAAAGTTGCCATCTAATTAGTTCTCCAAGACGAACTTGCTTATGTACCGCAAGTTCCCAGTAATTCGCAGATTAATGTTTGGGTCGCACCATTTTCACGGTTACCCGTATTGATTGCGATTTTTGCTGTGCCTGCGGGCAGTTCTAGTGCACCAACTGTGTCGGAGCCTGCAAGATCTACAGTTGGTGATGCGCCAAGTACGTTTCCATCAACATCAAGTGCTTCAACTGTAAATCGATCTAAGGTTCGTGGGGCTGGTGAGGCAATGCGACGACCATCGAGACGGTACTTTGAACCGTGACAAGGACATTCGAAACGATTCGCTGAATCAACCCATGCGTAAATACAGCCAAGGTGTGTACATACCTTATAAACGGCCGCGATACCTTTAATCGATGTGCCTGGGTCACCTTCAGCAAAGAACATGCGCTCGTTTGCTTGATCCGTGTCTAGGTTGACAAGCCAAAAACGACCATCAGGGTTGTCCTGTGGTTTGTCGTTGATAGGTGGAATATTGTCGATAAGTACTTCGAACTTACCGCCAAATTGTCCAGCCTTGAATCTTGGTATAGCGAACCATCCGATCATGCCGCCTACACCTACTGTATATAATGCAATCGACGCTGCCCATATGTAATAAAGGAACTCGCGTCGATTCATGCCACTGGTTGTTGCTTGCGCTTGTGCCATGAATTTTTACTCCTGATGTGAGAGATTTGAATATTGAGAGATTGTTAAATCGACAAAAAACGCCACGCGAACAAATTTTGTTTGCATGGCAGGAAAAAGTATGTGCATTTTGTCACAAACGATTATAACAGACAGATTGTGATTAAGGCAACATTAATGGAGGGATAAAGTAAGGAAATATAGCAGTAGAAATAAGGGGGAAAAAAGTGGGCGCTGAGGGACTCGAACCCCCGACCCCTTCGGTGTAAACGAAGTGCTCTAACCAACTGAGCTAAGCGCCCGAGGGATTTACAATTGTAGTGATGCTTTTTTAAAAAGCAAGTGAATTTTTCAGATTGGTGTGTCAACTTTGCTGATTGAAAAAAGGCGTTAATCGCTTGTCTTTAATTTTTTGCCGCTACGACTTCGACAGGCTCAGTCTCCGCTAGTCAGTTAGCAGCAAGAACGATATTTATTCTTCTGCATGGCTTTACTTTTCAGGAATTGATTGCCTGAGTAATAGGAATGCGAAGATTAAAGCGATCAACATGATTGGCACGGAGAGGGCATAAGATGCGCGGGGGCCAAGGAGATCAAAGGCAAATCCACCCCAAATTGGGCCAAGAATGAAGCCGATACTGTTTGTTGATTGGAAGATGCCTAATATTTCACCTTGTGTTTTTGGTGTGCCAAATCGGGTGAGTAAGGATTGCAAACTTGGTGAATTTAGGCCTTGTCCAAAGGCGAGTGGGGCGGTGGCTAGGGTGACGGCTAATGGGCCAGAGACGGTTGCTAATGCAAAGAAGGCGATGGCTAAACTGATTAGGCCGATGATAATTATTTTTTGTTCGCCAAACTTCTTCAGCAAAGGTCGAATAAGTCCGCCTTGGGTGATGACGCTAATGATGCCAACGAAGCCAAGAATGAGGCCAATATTGCGCTCAAGGTTGCTATTTGCGGACAGTGCAGAGACGTTTGGAAAGGCAACACGGTCAGCATAAAGGACGAAGGTTGCTTGCATGGCAGAAAAGCCGAGGGTGACGAAGAATGAAATGAGCAAAATGAGTCTTATTGTGCTGTTACTTAATAACTCTTTTAACGGAATTTTCCCGCTCTTGTCGCCTGTTGATCGCTGTTCTGGTGCGAGAGATTCTGGCAGAAAGAAGGTTGTAATTATTGTGCTGATGGCGGTAATGATGGCTGCGCCTATAAAAGGTAGGGTCGGGTTTTGGTTGGCGAGAATGCCGCCGAGGGCTGGGCCAATGATAAAGCCGAAGCCAAAGGCGGCTCCGAGTAGTCCTAGAGCGGCCGTTCTTTTTTCTGGCGTCGTAATGTCGGTAATGTATGCTTGGGCTGTGGTGACGTTGCCAAAGGTTGCGCCGTCGAGGATGCGCGAGAGATAGAAAACTAGTAGGCCACCGCTGACGCCGAATAGCGCGGCGATGCCTGCGATGCTGGCGCCAACTTGGCTGGCGAAGATGAGCATGATGAAGGCGAGCACGGTGCCGATTTGGCTGAAGATGAGGACTGGACGCCGACCCACGCGGTCTGAGGCGCGACCTAGGATTGGGGCAAAGATGAATTGCGCCAGATAGAAAACGGATTGCAGGGCGATTGCTTGAAAGGCTGATGCGCCGTAGCTGTTTTCGAGGAGGATTGAGGTGATGGGGATGATGAGTCCCGCACCGACGATGTTGGCGAAGACGATGAGAAAGATGGGTATGAGTCTGCGATCCATGTGTGTTCCTTTTGGTTAGGGGTCGATTATAGCAGGGTTGTTTTTATGTGTTGGCGTTATCGGCCGTTATACAATCCCCACAATGTCCCCTCGATTCCTTTTAATCACCCTCCTCATTCTCCTAACCAGTTGTGCGCAGTCCGTTACGCCAGCACCTACCTTTATAGCACCCACAATTACGCCTATCCCTGTGCTAACCAACACACCTGCACCTGAACCCACAGCATTGCCGACAGAAACGTCTGCTCCTGAACCACAATCAGCTAACGACATCCCGCTCGGTGTTCAAATTCAGCTTCATGGCGAAGATGTGCCAACTTTGATGACCCATTTGGTTGCCCTTCGTGCAAGCTGGGTGAAATCACAGGTGAGCTGGAAAGTGTTTGAGCCACAAAATGATCAATACGATCAGGTGTGGCTTGATGAACTGGATTTGTTGGTAAAGCTGGCAGATGAAAACGGCATCGATGTGCTGTTAAGCGTGGCGAAAGCGCCAGATTGGGCGCGACTGACAACGGAAGAAGATGGCCCGCCTATTAA
Organism: Laminaria ephemera; assembly: GCA_036873875.1. Classification (NCBI taxonomy): domain Eukaryota; class Phaeophyceae; order Laminariales; family Laminariaceae; genus Laminaria; species Laminaria ephemera. The sequence goes on from JAYJMJ010276844.1 coordinate 16,883, forward strand.
TAATGAAGACTTCGCAGATTTCCTCGCGTTTTTGGCGACGCGCTATAAAGGAAGGGTTGCGGCGTATGAGCTTTGGAATGAGCCAAACTTGCGTCGTGAATGGGGTGGAATGACTTTGTCGAGCCAGCTTTTTACGGAGTTGGTGGTGGCTGGAGCGGCTGGGGTGAAATCGGCCGATTCCGCCGCGCTCACAATCTCAGGCGCCCCCGCCGTCACAGGCATAAACGATGGCCTCGTTGCCATCGACGACCGCCAATTTATGCAAGGCATGATTGCGGCAGGCGTGGTTGACCATGTTGACGCGATCGGCGTTCACCCCTATGGCTGGGCAAATCCGCCGCAAACAACGTTTGAAAACCCCGACAAAACCGTTTCGCCAAGCCATAATGATCATCCGAGCTTCTTCTTTTTAGATACCTTGCGCAATTATCGTATTTACTTAGTTGGGGCAGGACACGCTGACAAGTTGCTTTGGGTGACGGAGTTTGGCTGGGGAACCTTTGCGCAGTTTGAGGCAGATCCGCCAGCGGGGGTCGAATTTATGAACAATATAACTGAAGCACAACAGGCTGAGTACACGGTGCGCGCGCTGCAAATGATGAACGGGGATCCGCTGATTGCCGTGCCAATGTTATGGAACCTAAATTTTGCCAGCCATTTTGGAGATGTGTTTGAGTTTAGTGGTTATGGGTTGCTGCGTCCCGATGGGTCGGTGCGTCCTGTTTATGAGGCGGTTCAACAAAGGTAGACTCTTATTTGCACGGATAGATTGCTCGTCTCTAGATTTCGTCGCTTTGGCTTCAACAGGCTCAGCCTCCGCTAGGTAAAAGTGATCGATGCTCCATTTACACTTAATTTTCATATTAACAGCATCTATTTTGTTATAAGGTAACAGGTAGCCGTTTTTGCGTTTTGCAGACGGCTTAAATTCAGCCAAAGCATTGTCTTTTTCCGTGTGAAGACAAGCGTATCGGTATGTTGAACAGTTACCTTTTATATGTCTCTTGGAAATGATGGGCGCAAGCCTCCCTCTTTTAAAAATAAAATCGTTCGCTGGCTCTTGCTAGGCGTTTTTGTCTTAGCCATGTTGCAAATTAATGTTGTCTGGAAACAGGAACGGCTTGTTGATAATTTGCCGTCAGAGGTTACGAAGATTGCGCAGAACAGTGAGCCACAAGGCATCTTTGAAGGATTTGCTCTGAATCGACGACGCCCGCGCACGCCAATTCCACCCACGCCGACTGAGCAAGTAAGCAACGGTTACCCTGTTCCGCAAGATAACACAGTTCGCCAGTTGGATGCCTATCCTGCGCCTCAGCAAGAATTGCTGAACCCGACGCGCACGGCTGAACCCATTTATCCCACACGCACACCAGGACCCACAAAAACCCGTCGCCCAACGCGCACGCCGATTTCAACGCGCACGTCTACGCCGACAGTTGCTCCCTCTATTACGCCGACGCTGACCCCATCGCCGACTATCACTCCGTCGCCAACGATAACGCCAACCGCTACGCGCCCTATTTCTAACGACGCGGGTCAAGAGCTTGGCATTCAAATTCATCTTCATGCAGAAGATGTCGATCGTTTAACTGAGCATCTGACTACGTTGCAGGTAGATTGGGTTAAGTCGCAGGTGAGCTGGAAACAGTTTGAGCCGCGCGAAGATGAGCATGATGAAAATTGGTTTGGGGAATTAGATCGACTTGTTGCCGCAGCCAATGAAAATAATATTAAAGTGATGCTTAGTGTGGCGAAAGCGCCTGAGTGGGCGCGTCCGACAAATGTTGAAGATGGTGCGCCAACTGACCCTGCGCATTTTGAAGATTTCATGACCTATATCGGGACGCGCTATAAAGGAAGGGTTGCTGCGTATGAGCTGTGGAATGAGGCGAATTTGCAGCGGGAGTGGTATGGGCATTCGTTATCGGCCGATAATTTCTCCACCCTCGTCATCGCTGGCGCAACAGGTGTGAAATCGGCCGATTCTGCCGCCCTCACAATTTCTGGCGCACCTGCTGCCACAGGCATTAATGACGGCGTTATCGCCATTGACGATCGCGTCTTTTTGCAAGCCATGCTCAAAGCCGACGTCGCCCGCTACGTTGACGCAGTTGGCGTTCATCCCTACAGTTGGGCAAATCCACCAGACGCCACATCACTCAATCGCGTCTCAACTAATGCACCCTCTCACAACAGCCATCCTAGCTTTTTCTTTAGCGACACCCTGCGCGATTATCGCGCGTTGCTATCAGCAAACGGCTACCCACAGAAGCCATTATGGATTACAGAATTTGGCTGGGGAAGCTTTGACTCCTTTGGCACAGCTCCGCCAGAAGGAGTTGAGTTTATGAATGATATTACGGAAGCACAGCAGGCTGAATACACGCTGCGTGCGTTAGAGATTGTGAATAGCGATCCCTTAATCGCGCCACCCATTTTGTGGAACTTAAACTTTGCCAGCCACTTCGGTCCCAACATCGAATTTAGCGGATATGGGCTTTTGCGTCCCAATGCATCGTCTCGACCTGTGTATGATGCCGTGCGCGATCGCAAATAGTTTTCCCCAGTTTTTGTGGATAACCACGCTGTTTTTTGTGGATATCTTTTGGATTATCGTTGGATAGTGTAGATATTGTTAGATTATGTCGCGTAAGCCGCTACATTTGGTTACATAATCCACAATGTATTAACAATTGGGGAAAAGATGGGTTTTGCATTCACGCTTTGTTTACGTATAAGCCTGTTTTCCGAGATAAAGTGTGGATAACCCTGTGCATAAGCAGGTCTAATTGGGGATAAATATGGGGATAAATGGCCGAATCGAAGAGTTGTGCGCAACATTTCCCCACAGAACAGCTATTTCCCGTCGTACAACGCCTCTAAACTCACAGCCTGCCTCTCCCATGTATAGGCTTGATCTATATGGGTCATTCCCTGTTTTGCTAGGCGTTTGCGGGAGGTAGGGTCGTTTAGCAACTGAATAATTTTCTGAGATATCCCCGCGATATCCCCAACTTTGAATAACAATCCTGATTCTTGTGGAATATATTCTTTCACTTGTCCCACAGCTTCCGCCACGACAGGGAGGCCAACTTGAATCATATCTACAAGTTTTACAGGACATTTTGTACGATTTAGTAAATTATCGTCGATGAGATAAATGCCAACGTCGGCAGCGGCTAATGTATCGGGCAGGTCGGCTTCATCGAGCCAGCCAATGTCGATAATGGTTTCGTTGAGATTGGCATCGGTGAGCTGCTGGCGAAAATCGGCCGCTTCGTCATCATACAAAATTGCGCCGACTAATGGCACGGCGAGATCGGGGATGGCTTCTTTGACTTGGCTGAGGATGGCGATTAAGCGACTCGTATCATACTCAAATAAACGTGTGTACAACATCAGCGCTGGCCGATCGGTGAAACCAAGTGCTGCGCGTCGTTCGGCAACCTGCTCACTTGGCTTGCCAATGCCCGTTCCATTTGGAATATAAACAATATTGCTGGGCGTTACGCCACTGCCAGTCGCCAGATTCTGTAACGTCTTGCTGGCAACCGTTAAGGCATGACAATGTGTCATGCCCCATTGTTCTTGCCAATGAAAGAATCGTTTTTGCAGCGGCGAATACGGCGCACGATCATTCCAGCCCCCTTTGCCTTCCCAATCGTCTGTGTCCATGATGATCCGCAACTCGTTTCGTTTTGTGTGCCACAGCCACCAAGCGACCAAGCCGCTATACGCTTTTGGCTTAAAACAGTGAACGACATCTGGCTGCCATGCTAAACACGCTTTGACCAAACGGCGCGTGATGCCAATTGTGCCGCCGCTCACAGAAACGTATTCAATTTGTACCCCGTCCTCTTCCCAAGATTTGTTCGCCTCTTCTGGCGTTTGCCACGGCGGCATAAATAGCTTGACGTCGTGACCAAGGATTACCAATTCGCGGGCAAGCTGAAACGCGCGCGAGCGCATGGTTTTGTTGGGATGAAAGCCGAATGGGCCAATATACGCAATTCGCATGGGTCAAGTTTAACACGACTCAGCACAGTCTGTCCTTCAAGGACAGACTGTGCTATGGGTGAAGTTCGCTTTATACTTTTCTCATGCTAAAACGTTCTTTCACTTCTATTTGCCTATTGATCCTTTTACTTTTGCAGTTGGGCTGTGACGAGTCGCCTATTGGTGGCAGGATATTTTCTGACGATGACTCATTGTCGTCGCGCAGCAACACGCTTTACTTTTCTGGTGGTCAGCCACGCACGCTTGATCCTGCGCTGAGTTTTTCTGGCCCGGGCGGCGAAGTGGGGCATATCTTTAGCGGTCTTGTGTCGCTTGATAAGAATTTGCAGGTTCAGCCTGAGCTTGCAGCGGGTTGGGAAATTAGTGATGAGGGCACAGTTTACACGTTTTATCTGCGCAAGAATGCGGTTTTTCATAATGGGAAAGCGGTAACGGCCGCTGACATCATTTACTCATGGACACGCGCCGCCAGCCCAGAACTTGGCTCAGACACAGTTGACACATATTTGAACGATATTGTTGGCATTGACGCCGTCATTGCTGGCGAGACGGACACGATTAGCGGATTACGCGCAATTGACACCCATACGCTAGAAGTGACCATCGACGCGCCAAAAGTGTATTTCATGCACAAATTGGTGATGCCCGTTGCCTTTGTCGTTGATAAAGAAAATGTGATCAAAGAGAACTGGCAAAAACAGCCAAATGGTACAGGGCCATTTTTATTGCAAACATGGCAAGATGATATTTTGATCGTTTTGGTGCGCAATCAGCATTATTACTTAGAACCTGCCAAGGTGGCTTATGTCGAATTGGATATGGGGACGGGCATTCCGCTGTCGCTTTATGAAAAAGGGGAAATTGATTTGGTTGGCGTGGGTGGCTCAAATTTGGAGCGTGTGACAGATCCTAATGATCCGCTAGCGGCCGATCTCGTTACAGGCGTTAACATGTGTACCCAATTTGTCGGCTTGAACACGCAACTGCCGCCGCTAGACGACGTGCGCGTGCGCCAAGCGTTGGCCTTGGCCTTTGACCAAGATCGCATTATTGATGGACTCTATGGAGGCAATGCGTTGCCAGCAGATGGCGTTCTGCCACCGGGGATGCCTGGGTTTGGCGGACTCGAACCGCTGGGGTTTGATCCTGAACGCGCGAAGGCGCTATTGCGTGAGGCTGGCGTTGAAGATGAGACGTTTGTGTTCACGACATCTGGCTATAGTGGCGCGGGTGGATTGGTAACGGCCGTTTCCACACTGTGGCAAGAGAACCTCGGCCTAGACGTCGAAGTGGAACTCATTGATCCGTATAACTATTACGAAGAACTTTATGCAGGCAACCTCGGCCACTTCTATACATTTGGCTGGTGCGCCGACTATGTTGACCCACAGAATTTCTTGGACATTTTGTTTCATTCAGGGGTGACGCAGAATATCGGCCGTTATGCCAACAACGACGTAGACGCTTTACTCGAAGCTGCTCGTAGTGAGTCTGACAGCGCAAATCGTATCCAGCTTTACAAAGATGCAGAACAGTTGCTCGTTGATGACGTAGCCGCCATTTTTGTTAGCCACAGCCTATCTAGTGCCTTGGTTAGCCCAAGGTTGCGCGGCTATGAGCTAACGCCGATTGGCGTGCGTCAGTGGCATACGGTTGAGATTGTAGAATAGGTAAAATGGGCAGAAAGCGAAACAGAGCCCGAAGGCTCTGTTTCTGGAGTTGGGGAGAAACCAAATACGTGAGTCACACGTAACTAATTTATACGCGAGTTGTCTTAAATTTGAGCTTACGGCAGTTTTTCTGCAAGCTGATTTATCGTCGCGGTGTGATAAACGGCCGTTTACACAAATAGAGCTTTTTGTATAAGTGCTATGAGAAATTCAGTTTTTTAGGAAATGGGAGAGAAGATAGTAGCAAGGCTGGAAAGCCCTGCTACTGGTTTTGGGAGAAACCAAATACGTGAGTCACACGTAACTAATTTATACGTCAAAATTCTTAAGGGTATTCTTACAGACAGGAACCCAGTATGTTGACGCGCCCATTTGGAATCAAGCGGCAAAAGCGTCATAGATGAATAAGCGATTGTTGAGTGCTATGAGAAATGTAGTTATGCGGGATGCTTAGTTAGGGAAGGTAGTAGCAGGGCTCGAAAGCCCTGCCACTGGAGTTGGGAGAAACCAAATACGTGAGTCACACGTAATCAATTTATACGCCAACTCTCTTAAGAGCATTCTTACAGTTAGAACACAATATGTTCGCGCATCTATTTGGGAGCAAGCGTCATCGGTGACCAAGCGATTGTTGCGTACTATGAGAAATGTAGTTATGTGGGGTGATTAGAGAAAAAGGTGTAACAGGGCTCGAAAGCCCTGTTACTGGAGTAGGAAGAAACCAAATACGTGAGTCACACGTAACCAATTTATACGTTAGAATTCTTAAAGATATTCTTACAGACAGGACTAAGTGAATCGCAGAAACTCATTTTAGGGAAACCATAGCGCGGTTCTTTACAAAAGTGGCTTTGAAAAAAGATTTTGCTACTCGCTATGCCACTTTTGTTTTTAAATAACTTATTGAGGCTTACTTAAATTATGTTGACCCCTTCAGATTTTTTTGATTTAAGCGACGAAGCAGTTGCTATGTTCTTCGCCGATTGTGATTATATTTTTGATGCATTGCCGCGCATTAAAGATCATGTAAAACGACTTGTTGGTGATGAGCAACAAATTTTAGGCAACGTGATGGACGGCGCATGGATTGGTGACAAGCCTGTTTATATTCATCCAACCGCCACAATTGAACCTGGCGCGTATATCAGCGGTCCCGCATATATTGGCGCAAACGCGGTTGTGCGTCATGGTGCGTTTGTGCGCGAAAATGTCATTTTGCTGGACAATGCAATTTTGGGTCACGCGAGTGAAGCTAAGAATGCGCTATTTTTGCCCAACGCTCACGCACCCCATTTTAACTATGTGGGCGACTCAATTTTGGGGCGAAATGTGAATCTTGGCGCAGGAACAAAATTGAGCAATTTAACGATGGTCAGCGAAAAAGATTTAGCGTCGGGCAAACGACCTACGGTAAAAGTTTGGGTTGACGATCAGCGGGTTGATTTGGGTGTGGCAAAGATTGGTGCCATTATTGGCGACAATGCGCAAACAGGCTGTAACTCAGTTTTGAACCCTGGCTGTCTGATTGGCGAGGGCTGTTTGGTCTATGCAAATTTGTCTGTCCGCGCTGGCTATTATGCGCCACGCACGGTGATTAAGTTGCGTCAGAAAACGGCTACCGCGCCGAGACGGTAATTGGAGATTGGGAACTTAATCTCCAATCTCGCGCGAAGCGCAGAATCTCTAATCTCCTAAACTCTTTTGTCTTAGTTGTGTAGAAGAAATATCGAGTCGAAATAAGTCGTCGGGGAGTGGCGTAAAGAGGTCTGAAAATTTGGGGGGAACGATGAGGGAATCGGCCGATTTAAATTCCCCATCTTTCGCCATCCGTCCCACCACAATAAACCTGCAGCCATTGGCACGAATCGTTTCCATGGCGATAGCTAACTCAGTTTCGCTGTTATTGTAAAAGCGTGTCTGCAAAATCCGTTCTGCCGTGTCGTAGCCAACGATGAAAGTGGTGTTGTTGAATGTTTTAGATTTCTCGACGAAGGTTGAGGCGTGGGAAATGTAAATCGGATGGCGGCCAGCGAATTGGGCGATGCGTGAGAGAACGGCCGATTTCTCCAATCCTGCCTTGTCCGCATTTGCCACAGTCAGCTCAAACGCCACAGGATTGCCTGTAAATCGCGTGACAGCCGCTGCGATGCCTATGTGCCCGTCGTGTAGCGGATTAAACGAGCCAGAGAGCATTTGTTGCGGTTGAGCGTTTTCTGTGCGGATTGTGCCGTGGGCGTGGACGGCGAAGAAGGGGATTTTTTGGGAGAGAAGTAAATCGGCCGATTTTGCCAAGTCGTGTCTTGTGACGACAAACTCATCGCGACCGCCCGACGGCAATAAAGTTGTATCGTTTGACGTGTCGATTTTCATAGCGATTAAGATGGCGTGGAGGATGAGTTTAGAAACGGCCGATTCTTCACCCTCGCGATCTCGTGCCCCTTTTTCCAACGTCAGCGAATAAGATACAATTTCCGTCTCCGACCATGTCGTCACAAAAGCACGATGTTCGCCTTTCTTTGGCCGATCAGTCGCAATCGCCGCTGTGCAGGCAACGCCAATCACAGACTCTTTGAATTGACATAATGTTTGCGCTTGTTTGAACGCACACCCTGCCAAAAGCCCCGCAGTTTTTTCACTCACATAGCTTTCTGGCGGCTTGCCTAAAAATGCGTCAGTCGCTTTATAATCATAAGGCACACGCGCCTCAATCAATGTGCGACTCGCGCCAGCAACGCTGAGCAACCAATGTAGCACACTGCTGCCTGCGCCAGATGTCGTCAACACAATGCGTGTGGGATGATTGTGAATGGTTTGTACCAGTTGTTTGATCGCGCTATCCATGCAGAAAGTGTACAGTGATTTTCAGCAATGAGCGAAATGAAAACGGAACAAATGTTCTATTATAAATCAAACGTTTACTTTTTGCAAAAACAGTGTTTAATGGTTATGTTGAAAATTCTCAAATTGAATTTGTTAGGATAAAAAAATGCGAAAATTTATTGTTGGAATTTCTGGTGCAAGTGGCATTATTTATGGCATTCGTTTGTTAGAAATTTTGCAAGACATTGAAGATATCGAAACTCATTTAGTGATGAGCACAGCAGCTGGTCAGACAATGGCATTGGAAACAGATTACAAAATTTCTGATGTGCAGAAGCTGGCAGATCACACATACAAATTTAAAGATATTGCTGCACGAATTTCATCAGGTTCTTTCAAAACTGATGGCATGGTTGTTGTGCCATGTTCGATGAAAACGCTGGCAGGAATTGCGTATTCATTTAGTGATAATTTGCTATTGCGTGCGGCCGATGTTGTTCTCAAGGATCGACGAAAACTGATAATTGTTCCACGTGAAACACCGCTGCATTTAGGCCACTTGCGCACAATGACAATGGTCACAGAAATGGGTGCAATCATTGCGCCACCAATGCCAGCATTTTATCATCGACCTAAGACGATTGATGATATTGTCAATCAGACTGTGAATCGAATTTGTGATTTGTTGGATGTGGAATTATCGGCCGATTTGTTCCAACGTTGGGAAGGCGCAGATGGCAATGGCTAGTCCCAGAGAATGTGCCTTATACTATCTTAGCAACCATCATGTACTTAGCTTAGCTACAGGGGTTGAGGGTAGGATCTGGTCAGCGGCCGTTCATGTAAACTGATATCAACTTCAACCAACAGAACTATATTTTATTGATAATGCCAAGGGGGTCGTAATAGGAACCAGATAGACGTTTAATCGACAAGTGGGGCTTGGGAGATCGTGCCTGCAAATACTATTTCAATCAGCTCTGAGAGTTCTGCAAACAGTGAAAACTGTGTGGGCTCTGCAACATCTGTGAGCAGCGCATCAAGCACTGTGCGGTAATACCACGCCTGCATGGGCTTGGGTCTGCTGAATGGTTTCCATGCCTCTGCGCCCATTTGGTTGATAAGATTATTGATGGATGTGAGGTTGTGGAACTTATCGGCCGTTGAGATTTGTTTCACGGGAAACATTGCCCTCTGCATTCGACTAATATAGGCAAGCTTTCGATACTCCCAACTCCCTCTTGGTTCTGTCAATTGTTGCACATATGTCATGACAGTTTCCCCAAATTCAGCCCGAATATCCTCTAAGGTTATTGCTGTATCTTCAACAGTGTCATGAAGCAATGCAGCAATAATTGTTTCATGTGAAACATCATAAGGCATCAGTGACATCGCCACTGCCACTGGATGGCTGATATACGGAACCGCGCCCACTTTACGGGTATGATCCCTGTGGGCGCGGCTGGCGAATTTTATTGCTTTGTCTACGGTCGGGGACAGGCTCATTTTAGCTAGGTAATTGTTTCACGTGAAACTGTTTCATCACAACTTTCAGATAGCGTTCCCGATTTGGTTCATCATAAATTGCTTTGGCTGCTTCGTCTAACTGTAACTGTGGCTTAAGCGAATTGAGTTCCTTCAAGAATAAGGCGTCACATTGCATGACAGCATCTTGGAAAACTTTGCCATCTTTTAGATTCAATGAAACGGCCGCTTTTGACATTGGCCCAGTGCCACGATCGACCTTGATAATTTTGGCACGTTTTGCCAAACGCAAAACATCATTCACCTGACTTTTGGAAATTGTTCCATTGCTATCAGCATTGGTTCCATAATGCACTGATAGCCAATTCACAAGTTGCTGCCAATGGCTATCACGTGTTTGCAAAATTGTGATCATATCACGCAAAATTCGGAGACGGGTTGGTGCAGGAATAACACGCATGCCTCGTTTCTTCAACTCTCGACGATACGATAAATGCAATGGTTCTGGTGCATTCTCAATGTCATCTTGCTTAGCAGATGCAGGATAAACATTGACAATAGTGCCATCTCTTTTGACAGTGACAACATCAGGATGGCTTGACAAAAACTGAGTGAAGTTGCGATGGCCGATCTTCGTTTCAGAAAATGAACCATTGCTTTTTTCTTGCATTTTTTGTTTGAGCATACTGGAAGGACACATCTCATTTTTCTTAAAGAACTCACTGGCAACATCTGTTAATAGCGTGCTAGATTCTTCTTTAGACAAAAACTTTATGTCAACTTTCTTGCTTGTCTTGCTAGGGGACGATTTCTCAACGATCCCTCCCTCCACCTTAGTGCTACCCTCTGAACTAGGGTGTGAGGTAGCAACAGCCGTATTAGGCTTAACCGCATAGATTACCGTATTCTTATGTTCAAGTGAAACAACATCAGGATAGGTTTCTAGGAAGCTACGAAAGCTCATGTGACCTTGTCGAGAACGACTAAATCCACCATCACTAATGTAGTTCATGGTTTGTTTTAGCGTGCTCGCTGGCACACGATTTTTATGCCGTAGCTGTTTATTTATAGCCTCTTGCAGAAGCTGTCGAGCTTGTTCATCTTCAAGTGCACTGGCGTTTTGTATGATGTCTTCATAGAAGATATATTCATCACATAAACTTGCTAGCGTTAAACTTGACGTGTGTTTGACACCCATGCCGATCACTTTTTTTCCACGCTTGCGCAATGCTTGCACAAGCGGCAAAAAGTCGCGATCGCCTGTTACCAATACATAAGTGTCAAATTGTTGTCCATCAATCAACGTCTCTAAAGCGTCAACGACCATCTGCATATCGGCAAGGTTTTTGCTCATATTACCAATGCGCACAGTAGCACGTAATTCAACGCCTGCGGACGCAAATTGTTTGGATATGAGCGTACCTTGTCGCCATTCACCATAAGCAACTCGCAGTGACGTACGGCCACCAAATCGCTTATTGATTTCTTCTAGCACTAGGTTAATGTCAAAAATGACATTTGCTTCGCTGGCGCCAATGACAACGTTGTCTAGGTCAACAAAAATTGCAACATCGTTATTCATGGGACACTCGCTATTAAATTATTAAAAAACTATTGATGCATAGTCTATCGGTTTTATGTTACTATTCAAAACAGAACAAATGTTCTTTAGACAAGTTTTGCTTTCATGCTACCATGGGCGATAGAAATTAGTTTAGGAGAGCTTCTCCTAGATTTAGTAATTATTATTGTACTCGTTTTTAGGAGAATCCCTCCTGATAACAGTCAACGTATTAGGTTAACTAGATGACAGAAAAACCCCGTATTTGTGATTATGAAGGATCAGATTATAAAAGCCGTTTTTGGGATGGTGGTCAACGAAGCTATGAAGATGGGGCAGAACGTGCCGCTTTAAAAAAGCTTATGCCACAAACGGGTGATACGCTCATTGAAATTGGCGCGGGATTTGGTCGTTTGTCAGAAGAATATTTGGGTTATGAGCGCGTTGTGCTATTAGATTTTTCCAGCTCACTTTTGCGAGAAGGACAGGAACATCTTGGCGATGATCCGCGTTTCATTTATGTCGCTGCAAACTGGTATCAGATGCCTTTTGTTGATGGTTTGTTCGATACGATAACCCAAGTGCGCACGATTCATCATGCAGAAAATGTGCCTGCTTTGTTGGCGCAGTTGGCAAGAATAGCCAAACCAAATGGCGATTATGTGCTTGAGTTTGCGCACAAGCGAAATCTAAAAGCAATTTTGCGCTATTGGTTAGGGAAACAAGATTGGAATCCATTTACAGAAGAGCCTATTGAATTTGTCGAAATGAACTTTGACTTTAATTTGAACTGGTTACGACGTGAGTTAAAGAAGGTTGGGTTTACGCCAGGTCGGGTGCTGACCATTTCACGTTTTCGTTTAGCATTTTTGAAACGGACTGTGCCAAATGCAATTTTGGTTGCGCTTGACTCGCTTGGTTCAAATCTGGGTGGACTATGGCAGCTAACGCCAAGCGTGGTGGTTCATAATAAACATCCGCGAGAAGGAAAGCCAGCTGATCCGAACACATTCTTTGCCTGCCCAACTTGCGGCACGCCGTTGGTTGATGTTGTCGAACCCACAGGCACGCTTGTCTGTGAAAGTGGCTCTTGTGGCCATCAATGGCGCAAAGATAATGGACTGTATTTTTTCAAAGAGCCTATCTAAACGATTCGCCCTATTTAAAGGAAACAACTATATATAAATAACACAAATCGTTTTTCTAGATTTGTTACATCTGTTTTTGCAGAAAGTGTATTAATTATGCTCTTTCTCTTCACAATGTCTTTATAAAGTCTCGTTAGACTTAGTCAATGATCAACAATAAGCTCGCAATTATTTGCGTGCAAGGAGAATTATCCATCTTGAAAAAGAACACATTATTTTTATTTTTAATATTAGTACTCGCTGCGTGTGGTGCACCCACAAGTGCACCTACTGTGGCTGAGATAAGTGAAGCTATTGAAGAGGTCGTAGAAGAAAAGGTCGTTTCTGGTGACCAAGCTTCAGCAGATACGACTACAGATACAACCGAACAAGTAGATACAACCGAACAAGAGGATGACCATAGTCATGGAGACGATGGCGACCATACGCACGAAAGCGACGCCGTTGGATTTGATGCCAGCCTTTTCTTTGACGGTGCATTAGCCAACGACATAATCATCCAAGACTGTACCCTCTCTGATGGGACACAAACCACCTGCTACGAAATTACAGTAGTTG
>JAYJMJ010276845.1:0-12164 GCA_036873875.1 Laminaria ephemera
ACCCGACCCGACCCGACCCTACGGCAACCACACCCTACCCTACCCCACCCTACCCTTCCTTGCCCTACCCTACCCTACCCTATCACATTCCATATTTTCCTGTCCTATGACGTCCTATCTTACCTTAGCTTACCCAATACCAGGGTATTCTCTTATCTTATCCTGATATGAGTTTCCTGATATGTTGAATAATTATAAGGTTTGTATTGCATCATAGCCTTGTGTATGCGGGCGGATGGATGGATGGATGGTCTGCCCTGAAGGTATCGCATGCTACTAATAGTACGATAGAAGTGCACCTACGTTTTTCTTCATCTCCTCACTTGACGGACTCTATACCTCAGCCAACAACTGACTTTGAGAAAAAATGAAAGTGCAACTTGATGAACAATCCCGTGGCCCAGATACACAAGGAATATTGTTGTAAAACACATTAGGGTGTTTGCGATTTATTAATTTTCGTTAAATGGGTTGGGTTAGAATTGTCCCGACCCACGACCAATTTACATCTTCCCAGGGTTGTGGCCAAAAATGTGCCCAAAATGACCCTTCTGTTCGTTTTTTTCGTGGGTTGGCTTTTGTCGTTTGTTGGTTCGAAAGCGGGACATTTGGTTTGATTGGCCGGGGCCCCCGGAAGAATTGCAATTGGCGAAAGGTGACCGTACGTAGCAGTTTCGGCAGTTTCAATCAGTTGACGGGTCTTGTTGCCGACGTATACCCCTCGTTCGTCTTTCAAGTTACTACGAGCACTGTAACTACAACAAAGCTGTGGGAGTGCGCTGTGAAGTGCCACATCTTCCATCCATTTTCCGAAAATTATCATTTTCTGGTTGGATGTGTACGTTCCTGACCTTCTATGCACTTCCTTCCGTACAGTAGCAGAGTTTTTATGGTAACAGTGCAGTAATCTAGTAGTTGTAGTATCATACAGCAGTAGCTCGAGAGAACGTGGGTTGACCGGGATACATGTGGCGTTTCGTTTTGTTAGCATTTGTACCACGTAACGCCTGCCACCCACGGCGACATTGTCCGATTAAGACTCACATATATAGCCACACGTTACACTTGATATTGCGGGCAGACCGAGCCCCAAACTTGAGATGTTTTCGTTATTATTCCTTCCGCGAAAGAATTCCCTTAGCTTAGGGTGGGGCGTCGTTAAACGCAACGTTGCAAAAGCCGTCGGCGTCAATTATATCTTCCGTCCGGGACTGCTTCCAGCAACAGGTGACGACCGACAAAACATCCCACCCCCAATGCGACTGCCCGCTTATTTCCCCCCTGAGAGTACATTATACCCACTTACAAACAATAAAGAAAGCGGTAAGCAATTTAAACGCCCGGGATTCATATATACTGTACATGCTGCATACTGTACATACCGTACATACTGTACATGCCGTACATACTGTAATGTCCACATACCATACATACTGTACATGCCGCATACTGTACATACCGTACAGTATGTACATGCCGTCCATACTGTAATGTCCATACTGTACATACCGTACATAATGCACATACCGTACACATCGTTCACACTGTACAAGGAGCAAAGCTTCGCCGTAAGACCGGCTTGACCCTGTTTCGCCGCCATTCGCTCTAGGGCGGCAAGATTAATCAAGCAAGCACCGGACTACGACCTTGACCATAATAATATACTTGAAGGTAACGCCAACCCCCTATCAGGTATACAGCAATGCAAGTACTGTAACACTGTAACGCTTCTATACCGATCATGCTTGTACTTCGTGCCTACGTCAACCAAAGTTAGTGAACCTCCTATTACGGAGGGCCATAGTAATCAGGACCCACGATGTACACAAAAACCTACCAGGTATATATTACGCTGTTTTTACTAACCACATTTGGTCCTGATTACTATGTTCCCCCGTAATAGGGTATGGCAACCATCAAAATACCTGTCATGCTACGTACGCTATCTGCCCGTTGGACGCGTGCTACGACGGAGGTATTACGGAGGACCATAGTAATCAGGACCTACGATGCATACAAAAACCTATATATTCCCCTATTTCTACTAACTATATTTGGTCCTAATTACTATGTACCCCCGTAATAGCAGTTTCCTTACAAACCACTTCTGGAGTGGCGGGGCTCCTCAACTAAGTATCTACCCAACACCGTTGGAATACCGTTTGTGCTTTACAAACGTATTCATCATGTACCTAGGCCATGGGGCTGTTCATCTGGTTGCACTTCGCCTATTTACTCTAAGTCGCTTTTTGGGTGGGGTATAGCTCTTTAAGTGAGGAGCCTCCGATATTGTGGGTGCACCCGCTACCGTAGCATGCATCGCTGTAATACTTGGCGTCCAAGCTCGACGCTAGGCCGCGCTATGCAAGGCCTCGCTACGCCAGGCCGCACCACGCTACGCTAAGCCACGCTATGCTATGCTAGGCCGCACCACGCTACGCTATGCTCGGCCGCACCATGCTACGCTATGCAAGGCCTCGCTACGCCAGGCCGCACCACGCCACGCTAGGCCACGCTGCGTTAGGCTGGCCCGCGCTACGCTAGCCCGCGCAATGCTGGCCCGCGCTATGCTGGGCCGCACTACGCAAGGCTGCGCTACGCAGGGCCACGATACGCTAGGCCATGCTAGGCGAAGCCGTGCTACGTTGGGCCGCGCTACGCAACGCCGTGTTACGCAAGGCCGCGCCATGAAAAGTGGCGCTACGCTTGACCGCGTGTTTACGCTAGCACGCGGGCGCGCGCTACGCTGGTCTACGCTGCTGTAGGTCGTGCTACACCAGTCCACGCTAACGCTGGGCTGCACTATATCATGCAACACCAGTTCGCATAATATTACGCGCTCGAACTCATCATACACTCACCGGAGACAGATCGCCTACATTTGATCTGCGGTAAGAGTGAATTCGCATCCGCAAGTGCAAACCAGCCCAATCAAGACGCATGCTGCGTTAGAGGTGCACCTCATTTTTCTGAAGGTCCTCACTTGGGGAGCTCAATGCGTCACCGAAAACCTGACTACGAGAAAACTTTAAAGTACAATCCGATGAACAGTCCCATGGCCTAGGCATGTAACAAATAATATAGTAAAACACAAGTTGTATGCCAACGATATTGGGTAGTTCTTCAGATGAGGGGCCCCGTCAGCCGTGATATTTTTTCCTAAAACGTGCTACCTCTATGGTAACACGTGTCGCACGCCTATCATCTCTCTCAAATGGGCAAACAACTTCATTCAGGCTGGTCGCAAGCGGGGCATTCCTACCCAAACTAAAGCCGTGTTTTCAGCGAAAGCTTGCTGCGATATTGTCTAAGTGCCAGCATCCAAATCCCTAGAAAAACGAGAACCAGCAAACCACCTCAACTCGCAAAATAAACGGCCACCCTCGCCGCGACCAACTCGGCGTGCGAAGTGCCTGGTGCTACAGTAGCTTCAACCCCAAATAATAGTAAGGAACATAACGAAAAGCGTCACCCGTTCCCTGTGATTTCAAATCACATATAAAAGAACTTTCTCACTACAACTGCGATGGAATGAAAACCCGCTGTCCTACATACAGCCCTTTGCTTTCAAGCACCGCCCATGCATTCAAGTCACATGCCACCATATAAAAGTGCAATACAAATTCAAGGCATGATCATACGTACCCCTCTGCTTTCAAGCCCGCATGCCACTAAACTAAACAAACCTCTCCGCTACGAAGCCGCAGTCCGAACCTTACTGCGCAGAAAAAAAACGTTTCGCGCAAGCTAAACAGGACAATACGATCAGCTACCATGCACGTATGATAGTGTGGAAAATATAATGTTGGGCTCCAGGAACTGACTTCTAGACCTATGTACCTTTTTTACTCTGCGGGACAGTCTAAATCACCGACACACACCTCAAGAGCTATTTGGGGCAGTTCCCTTTTTTTATCGGACCCCAGTTGATTTTTGGCGCAACTTGTTTGTCAGAACTGGGACTCAAAAACCAGGATTGTTGGTGAAAAGCAATATGTCCCAGGAGATATAATAGCAGTACGGACAAACAGCCAAACCGCGTCTTTGGAGAAGAGTTGAAGCACTCCACAAAGCTCTCGGAAAAGTCCGGGGATTATTCTGGGGAGTGTACCGGTGTTTTTGACTGTTCCGCCGAGTAAAGCGGGGAGTTTGGTCCCAAAATGTCAATTTCTGGGGGCCTAAAAGACCTTTTCTACAACACCAATAGTTGGCGTAAACTAAAAGATAAATGTTCCCAAACTCAACAACAGAAACACACGACGTTGCCCCTAAAACTCGTCCCAGAACGTGGCGGGCATGGTCTCTCCAAAGGCGGTCTGCCAGTGGAGGACGAACCCCACCAGATATCCTGGCTCCAGCCTACGATGAGGCGCGTTTTCGGAATAATGTAGGGCACGCAGCGAACAAGGGGACGTTACTTGCAGAGTTAGACTATACTGGAAGGAACGGCTGAATTATTTTGATGCTGTTGCAGACGGCATGAAGACACCCCTCAACAAGGAGCAATATACACAGCGTAGATGTGCTCATGCGTTGCGAACGAGGTGGTGGAGCTTTTGTCTAGGGCTTATTTCAGTAGATCTCCCCTCGTCCTAAAAGACCAAAACGCTAAACCCCTTAGGTACGAACCCGCAGTGTCCCATGTCCACGCCATTTCGCCGACTGCAACAACAACAACGTACCCGTCTACCTTCACGTCCGCGAACGAGGTTTGATTTGTCTGTCCCTTCCAGCGATAGCAGAGATGCACCGAGCCCGATCGCAAATACGCGGACCTACCGCAGAAACGGCTGGCCTTCGTGTAACGTTCTTTTGCAAAGCGCTGTGCCACCACTGTTACCCCGCCCTCAAGGATCACTCGACCGGTAGCCTCTTCAAGACACCGTGTACAGTAATTGCGCACACAATCATACGACGGTAGGCCCATTCACCACGCATCGATGACAGGCGAAACGTATAACTGGTCATGACTAACCGGTTCTCCCAGAAGGACGGCCAGACGCTGAAAAGTGTCGACTTGTCATGGGTGTCATCGAAGCAATGGACGAACCAGGCCCAAACATCGTCGGCCTACCGTGTGTTGCAGAGTGGAACGATTGAAAGTGGGCAGAGGAGGTCGTCAAAGTGGAAGCAAGGCGTGGAACACCTCTTCCTAGAAAATTACGTTTGAGCGGTGAGAAGACTAGTGCACACGGCCCGTACAGACACCCGCAATGAGCACAAGGGCGATGGGCCTTGCCAGCCGACTAGAATGTTTAGCTCGACGATTCCGATCGGTATATTAAGAGTAACAGTTGGCGTGCCTCAACCTTTTGCAAATTTGACAGTACTCGGAGGGCACGAATAAGAAAAAGGCACGTTTGGTTACGTTCGACTAGGTGACCAACCATGGGGCACATATCGTCCGCACTACTGTACAGAAGGAGCACTTGCGGCGCACTTTGGCGGCCCACGTGGTGAACACGTTCCACGATTCACGGCCTTGACATCAACTCGATTTTCACCACGGCCCCGAACCACACATGCATCCCCGCCCCTCGCTGAACAGTTTCCAGCACTGATCCGTGTTACATCATCGGTGCGCACTGCTGGCCGGGGCTAAACTGCGACAGAGCCTGGTCGATGTGAGGTTCACCAGTGTAGCTGTATAGGACCTTCGACGTCAATTGAACAAAAGCCGTGATAGAGTGTGTTACCTCGTCGATCGCTTGCTCCTCCGCGGTTTGACCCTGGTCGACTTGCATTGGCCATGGCCCCCAAGAAATACCGACCTCGAAGCCATGCGGTGCCGACGGCAAGGGGCCGGTCTGAAAAGCGCGCACCACGGAAGAACGATAAGACCGCCGGGGGGCAATGGTGTATGACGGGAGCATGGCTAACAACATTGTATGAGATAGCGCGACAACCAGATAGCTCGATTCGGGTAGTTCGTATGGCGGTAATTACCTCAAGCGATGACCGTGAGGAGGTTGGATGAACACGTTTTCTACTCGCTGCTGTCTGTCGTTCTTGGCTGTAAACTGGGTAGACCCGGCCACATGAAGTACACGGAAAGTACACAGCAATGAATGGGGTAACAATGGGAAATACATTGGCACTTTTAATAAGTGGAGGGTCTGTTGCGGTAGGTTGAGCTTTCGCAACACTTGCGCATACGATTGTTCATGCTGGACGTCTGTTGACAGACTCCTTTCGAATCGACGACCAAGGGATTGATCGACCAGTGCGTGGGATTAGGAGGTACCAGGTAGACCACAGTAAGCGTAGTGTGTTTGCTTCTGTTCAACCCGTGAGGCCTGGGCGCGTGCGCCATTAGCGTTTATGGCGGGGGAAAATGATTCTCCAGAACGGGGCACGACCGCTGCTGTAACACCCAAAACCTCGTGTAGAAACAGTAGTTTGCGTCAAATACTCATGCTCGATTGACCCTAACGCCTTGCTCAGGACTTGTCCAGTGGAGCGGAGGACGGGCACAGAGGCTTGGAAGTTCCTTGGCATAAACCAAATGTGCATTATATTATATTGACGTAGAGTGGCGCATCGACAAGCCCCACAAGCCGGAAGAAACTCAGAGTACACTCGGGGGCATAGCATTCATCATGCATCCCAATATACCGCTACTAGACATCCCATTTCCCATAGAACTCCCGACTCTACTTCGCGTCCGTGTCTTGCTACAAGCACCAATCAACAATTCATGACGGGCAGAAATATGGAACGTATACGGAGCTAAGAGGATACGTTTGTGTTTCTCAATGCACGCCGCTGCCGCTTGCCCCCCCACCGCAATGTCTAGTTCGTCAGTGACTGAAGTATGAAATCCTAGCACCAAACAATTGTGGGGAAAGCGAGCCCTTCACGACAAGGGATTATCACTTGAGCACCCAACGAGGCAACATTTGGATGGCGACCGCTGAGTGCTTTGGGCAGTTGTCTGATTCTGTTAGTTCTATAGCACTATCCGCGAGACAAGTGACTAAGTGGTCTAGCGGATAGTGCTATAGAACTAACATTGTGACTAAGTGGTCTAGCGGATAGTGCTATAGAACTAACAAAGGATGTGCCGTGAGTTCGAATCTCGCCAGCTTCATATTTATTATTTTCGAGCGTGCACGCTTGATCATATTATGAATAGTTATGATACGAAGTAGTATATTCCTAGACACTTGTCCAGTGGCGAGAGGAGGTCCCCGGAGATCAATGCTGGCAAGATTGTTGCTACGAGCTCCACAGTATATATTGTGTTAGTTATATAGCACTTTCCACTAGACCAATTAGTGGTCTAGTGGATAGTGCCATCTCAGGGGTCTAGTGGATAGTGCACTTTCCACTAGACCACTTAGTCAGTGGTCTAGTGGATAGTGCTATATAACTAACATATTATATTGTGAGTTTTGGGACTAGTGTGCTGGTACACTCGTTTTGATCCTATTTCACCCAGCTCACGTCCGTTTGATTACCGCGGACAGATGTCCCTAGTTACGGGGGCTGAGTGTTGATTGACGGGTTCATGTTGGAAATTTTGGATTTCGGACTGCAGATTTTGTTTTTGGACTTTGGATTTTGGATGTTAGATTTTGAAGATTGGAGCTGGATTCTGTCCTTGGATTGTGATCCTTGGCTTTCGGAGTGCCTTTAAGGGACTACGGTACTGCAATCTTTCTTTCTGTCACAGCAGTGCAGGGAAGATGTTGATTGACTGTATTTTTCATTGACTCGCTTTGTCAAGTTTTAGTTTGGTGCCATGCCGTATCAGTTACAGAGCAGGGATGCTATTGATTATGCTTGTGTCAGGATACGCCTATGATGACGTTTAACGATACGAGGGAGTTCCAATAGTATATGGGCTTTATTGCAGTGGGAAATTCATTGCGAAATATCCCCGGTTTGGCGGTATTTCCACATTGATGGTCTGTCCCCAAATATAAGGTATTTTCGGAAATCCCTAAATATAAGGTAGTTATCGTGCAGGCCGGTGTAGGGGTCCTATACGGGTTCCAGATGCAGAAAACGGTGGTCGCGGGTAGTTTAGGCATGCACAAAAAAACAAATGGGTTAAGCGACCAGGGGATGCCTATATACTATCCCCGGTTTTTCGCAGCAGATATCGGAAATCCCTAAATTTAAGGTAGTTTTCGTGCAGGCGGGTGTAGGGATCCTATACGTGTTCCAGATGCAGAAAACAATGGTCGCGGGTAGTTTGGCGGTATTTCCATATTGATGGTGCCGCCGAGACCATCATCCGCTTGTAGACCTCCTTCGTGACCTCCACGTGCTTTGTCTCCATCATGCCCGCCGCCCTGCTCCTGCTGTTGCGCTGGGCCGCACGCTGCTTGGTGAACGGAAAAATGCCGACCTTCCCATTGAATGCGGCGTTGTTTCCGGTGATGTATCTCGGCCGAGCTACAGCTGCTGTGAACATGACCTTCGTGATGTGGCTTTTATGCTGCACCTTCCTTACGGGCAGCGCCTCATCGTCGCAAAGCCAGTACCTCTGCCCCTGCTTGCAGATGTAGAACCACTTCTCGTCGAGCATCGCCACGTTGTGCTTGCTTTTGAACCTTCGGGTCCCGCCGGGACCATTGCGCAACCAACGAAGTGCCCACGCCACCCTCGCTGCCTTGTTGGTGTCTGTGAGCAAGGGCCTCAAAAAGCGAGAGGCTGCGTGAAGACCCAGTTTCTTCAGGTTCTTGTGCAGAGTGTTGCGAGGAATATCCAGCTCGTTTTCTACTGAACGCAGTGTGGTTGTGGACTTCATCGGAATCTCCCTCAAGGCCTCGATAAGCTGGTCATGCGGAATGGGACGCCTGCCAGAGTTCCCCTTCCGCCTGTTCCCCACGCTCACATTAACGACGTTGTCGTCCTTCTGCTGCCGGTACCGTTTCCACACGTTGGAGATCTGGCGAGCGCAGCAACCGAACATCTCTGCAACTCTGGTGATGTCGCCACGTACCAGAGCCCCCTTGTTGCTGCTTTGAAGGAGTTCTTCAATCGCTCGAAACCTCTGATGTTCGGTGAGATTGTTTCGGCGGACCTTGTTGGCAGCAGGTTCAGCGGCTGACATGGCTACTCGGAGATGATACCACGATATGCCGGGGGTATTGGTGCTCCGAGTGCTGTGTGCTTTGGGGCTGCTGTGTGTTGTTTTGTGTTTTGGTCCAAAATGGTGTTGGGAGTTGCAGTGAGATACTCACGAATCCGATGAAAAAAACGGGGATGAAAAAAACGTCAACCAGCAGAAGTTATGCCGCAAAATGTCCGAAAATACCTTATATTTGGGGACTGGTATGTCTTATTGTCTGCTTAATATAAACTAAACTAATTTTATGTGTGGAGTGGTCGCTACGAGTAGCCCAAGAAGGCTTTCTTTTTTAATGAACAAGTAGCAAGTGTTGAGTGATCCGTACGAATTCTGCCGCATTCGAACCTTTCTTTCGTATGACGAAGAAGTCCGCTTTTTTTCCAGCAAGCAACCGACATTGGCGTGCGTGCACACAGGGCATACAGGCAGAGATATGTACTGCACTCTACCTGCACTCGCAAGGTCCACACCAGGTACCATGTGCCAGGTGTCGGGTACCAGGTATGCAAGCAAACAGCAGCAGACAAGAAACGATTACGTGCCAGCACACCAGCACATAGCATTTCCTCCTACGAGAACACACGATTTTTGCTGCGGGCGAGCGGCTGAACACCTCATTCAGTTGATTCTTGAGCATATAATCTACAACGATGACACGCCAACACCGAGGTGGGGTTGGCCCCCTGCCACCTGGCAGCACTACGGACAACAGAAGAAAGGTAAGACCTACGTTACCCTCTGGGACCGAGAGCAGCAGGTGTGTTGCTTCAGATATATTTTTTGTTGAACTCTTCGTCTGATGTATCACTCTGTCAGGAAATATAATGACCCCCTAATCTTAAAACTAATATCTAAAAGATCCTTATATTTACGGACGAAGTGATACTGTAGTAACTGATTGGTACTGTGATTGTTACTTTAGTGTTGTAATAGTATGCCAACAAACAGCAGCAGACAACAAACGATTGCGTGCCAGCACACCAGCACATAGCATTTCCTCCTACGAGAACACACGACTTTTGCCGCGGGCGAGCGACTGAACACCTCATTCAGTTGACTCTTGGGCATATAATCTACAACGATAATACGCCCACACCAAGGTGGGGCTGTCTCCCTGCCACCTTGCAGCACTAGAGACAACAGAAGAAAGGTAAGACCTACGTTACCCTCTGGGACCGAGAGCAGCAGCTGTGTTGCTTCGGATGCCTTTTTTGCTGATTTCTTCGTCTGATGTATCACTCTGTCAGAAATATAATGACCCCCTAGTCTTGTAAAACCAATGTATAAAAGGTCCTTATATTTACGGACGAAGTGGTACTGTAGTAATTGATTGCGGATGTGTTTTGACTCCAACAGCAGTAAAGGATTGTTGTGTCTTTACGAAATAAGAAATAAGATTATTTTTAAGGACAAATTGGTACCTGGTAGTAATTAGTTGCGTAATTTGTTTGACTGAAGAAGCAGCAGTGAAGGATTGCTGTATCTTTTTTGGGGAAAGAAACATTGAATTGACATCAATGCTTTCTCAGGTCGCAGTTTCGTAGCACTCGTCGTGCCTGCTGTTGGTGATCATGCACACCAGCACATACTCATACACCTGGTAGCTTTCAAGAGTTCCTCGTACAGTGGAAGCACTAGTGCGAGAACTGAGAGTACAGGTCTATTGCAGTAGTACTGATGGCCAAACTTCTGTAAGTACTGGCGGTATGAGCGTGTACTGACTGCCGGAATTCTGCGATCGATCGGTATTTCTGACGGTACAGTACGAGTATACGAGTATGAACAACAGTCACAACCCCGGGCCAAACAAGCAGAATCTGCAGTACAGACATCCGAGAAAAGCTTACTCGTACAGAACAACAGCATTAACAGCGAAATACTGATGCTTTTTTCTCGCTTGGTTTTTAACGAGCCCCCCACACAGGGTGGTGTCGTGTTCTCTTTTCGTCACGTGCCCCGGGCAGCCCTCCTAAAAAGGTCATGATGAAATATAAACCAGTGGGGTGGGATTTCTGCACGTAAATGGCTGGTGGTCGGTGCTACTTGCCCGGTAACTTGCCCAATGGCTACTTCTTTTTTTGCATTCGTTTTCAAGAGTTTTTCTATGCAGTATCCTGGTACCAGGTAAAATACGAGTACAAAGGTCGTCGTACTAAATTGCGTTCTCTTTATCTTTCCTCTTCCCCAACGAGGCCCGGCGCTCACACCTCTTTGACATCGTACAGTAGTAGTAGTTACCTGCTCCGCTCGCTGCTGCTGCTGGAGTCAGATTGCCCACCACTGAGGGCTGGTCCGGCGCTATCATCAAGGTAGGACGGTTAGACCCTCTACTGCAGGTCGCTGGAACGCTTGAAGTGCTAGTTTTGGCAAGTTTTTTTCAGCTACACCGGACTACGATTCCTACTACTGGTGTACCATGCACCGGCAGACCAGCACCGACGTACGTAGTCGACTACCTGGTATAGTTTTCAAGAGATCGTCGTATGGTGGATGCCGTAGTGCCCATACCTCTTGCGTCGCCCTCGCTATGACAAGTCCGAAGGAAAGCCTTGTATCCTAGTTTTTCTGCAAAAGTTGTTTCTTGCGTCAAACGTGTTAGCCTGCACTTGCCTGTGAAACAAGTGAAAAACGACAGCAGCAGATCACAAACCAATAAGGTGCACACGCAGAATGCCTGCTGAAAAGCCGGTATGAACCCGCGGTGTCCTTGACCCCAGCACCCGGCAATAGCAGCCGCCACGCAATGTTAACAGGGCGAAATGGCTGTGTCGTGAACCACGGTAGAAGCATTAGAGGAGCCCGCATTTGGGGCTTTGGGGGCTACCGAACGAAAAGGCCCCAAAGCATCTGTTCTGTTCATATTATACGTACCAAGTACAAGATACAACCTCGTATTAGCGGAAAACATGCGCTCGTGCGAGTATGAGTATGTTCGAGTACTGCTGATATACCAGGAAATATTGCTATACTCGTGCACACAGAACGCGAGTCGCGGCTAACTCAGGCCACTCCGGGGCTGCTCCCTTCAGTGCCCGCCGTTATGCTTAGGTGGCGGTGAGGTGGACCAAATGTATACTCGTAC
>JAYJMJ010276854.1:0-12164 GCA_036873875.1 Laminaria ephemera
TACTTTTCATCATTCTCCACATCTTTCCTCTGATCCCAATTTCCCACAACTTTTTCCACAACCCATTTCTCCATACTACTGCTGTGTCATAGGCCTTCTGTACATCTAGAAAGAAACAATACGTTGTTAGCCCCGCGTCCTTCCTACCTTGGATTATCTTACCTAATGTGTATACGTGGTCTACGCAGCTACGGTTTGGCCTAAACCCTGCTTACCCTTCGCTTATTTTTTCTTCCTTCGCAATCATTGTTCCCATTCTATCATTCAAAATCTTACAGAACGTTTTGCCTACGGCGGGTGGATGGGGGGGCGTGACAGGCTCATACTCATGACGTAGGGACGAAGCCTCAACGCGTCTTAAGTTTTAAGAGTAAAACGTAGCCGATGGACGTGTACTGGGAGAGAAAAGGAGAAGCAAGGGCAATAGAGGGAGTATATCGATATTACGTCGGAAGTAGGTGCAGAACGGAGGAAGACTGTGTGCATAGGCCGCCTTTTTATTATATTTGATTTGGTTTCCCTTGGATTTCTTCTTCTTGCCGGAGACGTTTGTGATGATTTACGTCGAAGATCATGCTGCACATTGTCGGATGGCAAACATAGTACTAATATTCCAAGTCAGATTAAAAAAGTTTCCCCATTTTCATATTCATCAGTATCTTTATGGAAGTAGTTAGGGATGCATATTACGGCTACACAAAGTGCAAACGGCGCCCGTTCGCACGAAATTGGCCCAAAGTGCGAGCGGCGCCCGCGAACGGCAACCGCAAATATTGAAAGGCGTCAAAACAGGG
The DNA here is from genome assembly GCA_036873875.1 of Laminaria ephemera. NCBI lineage: Eukaryota > Phaeophyceae > Laminariales > Laminariaceae > Laminaria > Laminaria ephemera. The sequence continues at coordinate 795 of JAYJMJ010276854.1, forward strand.
GATGGAACACTATCATCATCCCTTTCCCGGGCAACAAAGCTAAAAAAGAGGTGTGTCCAGTATATATGGAGGCATTTCCCACCAGGATCTATTTTTTTATTTCTTTAAATGGCAAGAATTCTGCGAACGGCGCGCGGATTTGCGAACGCGAGCGTTCGAGCACCGCGTAACATGTATCCTTGAGGGTCTGGCATGTCGTTCTACCCGGTAGTACTATGAACTCGCGCAGGCCATACATACTGCAAGCCTATACGACGTAAAGGGCGGACCGTCTGCCACCTGCATACAATACCATAAAACTTGGAGTACGACTATCCTGTCCCGCGGCCACTGGTCTTGTATTTGTAGCACGCATGTGTCGCGCATACATCGGTATATGATGTGATTTCAGCTTTCCTTTCGTCGCTGTTTTCCACCGAACTGTGTCTCCCGGTTCGGGTGGTGGTACTTCTGGCATGTATGTACACTGCACGTCGTTCTCAATGCAAACTCGTGTTTTCTGTTGCTGATGGTGTAGCTCCGCGTGTGTACGGGTGCATACTTGCGAGGGCTGCAATATGCTTCCAGCTGCAATTTTTTCATTTTTTTTAACCCTTTTGGAGCCTCACTTAAGAAAAAAAAAAAAAGGGTGTCGATTTTTTTAACGATTATACAGCATCGGCCACTCGAAGCATCCCGGGTAGCCAGGGTAGGGGATGTTTCTGAAATACCGTAATAGTGCTAGTAAACGCCCCGCCCGGAGTAAACGCCCCGGGACCCTGTTTTCAGCGAAAACGAGCATAATCCGGAATAAACGCCCCCCATTAAAACAAAAATGCGAACAACGCCCCGGGCACATGGTAAACGCCCCCCCTTTCAAATATTTGGGATAAACTCCCCGGGGCGGAGAGCTGGCAAGACCTTTGAGCGAGGGGAATGGAGCTGTTTCCGAAGCAGGGAAGGCGGTGCTTTACATAGAAATGTCGACATATGGGACATGTGGGCAGGTACATGTGTTGCGCAAGAGCAAAACAGACATAATGAGCCAAGGACAGATAACTAGCCACAGATTACCAACACTTTAAAGACCTTCTGCCTTTTAAAAATAATCACCACCCAGCCACTCGAACGAGCATACCGGTAATACCCGCTTCGGACACAGCCCCTGTCCCAGCCCGGCCGCCGATCCACGATTTTTCCACGACGCCGCCGTCGGGGTATCGGAGGCGGGTGTACTCGATTACGTTCAGCTTCGTCGCTATCGAGGAGGGGTGCCGCCTCTTTGGCCCCATCGAACACTCCAGTCCAGCTAAAAGCTCGGAGGGTAAATGCGAGGTAGTGGTCCGCGCTGTACCACCTGCGCAGCAGGCGCGGGAGAAGGACGTGGGAGCGGGTGCCGACGTGCCCTTCCTGGCGCAAACTTCCCCAAGAGTTTGAGTGGCCTTCGGCGGTTTTATCGGTGCTGGGCGCCTTGTCGGTGCTGCTGGATTGCGACGTGACCAACACCTGCTGCTGTGCTGTTGCTGAGTGTGTGAAGGGTGTGTGTTTTTTTCTTGCCTTTTTGTATCGCCCCGAGGGGCGAAAAGGCCCGAAATATTTTTCCAGAAAACGCCCCGGCCACGTACGTAGTAAACGCCCCAGGTTGCTTTTTCAAGCTTGCACAATCGCAACGTCCCGAGGGGCGTTTGCTAGCATTATTACGGTAGATCGGGATACGGAGAAGCGGCGACGGTGGCGGCAATGCGCGCTGCACCCCCACCACCGAAGAAAAGGGGGAGTACAGCAGTACAGCAGCATAATGTAGCGATAGTTACGGCGGAATTGCTCTAGACTAAGCAAGTAGGTGCATCGCGCGTAACACGCACAGAGCAGTGGCATGTCACATGCATCAGGTACTCGTATACCCTTTTTGGTCGCACGTGACATATATCTGGTATGATGAGTAGATTGGGACACGGAAGAGCGGTGGCGGCATTGTGCGCAGCACCCGCACCGCCGAAGGTAAGGAGACGTATAACAGCAGTACATTAGGGTATTGTTACGATAGATGCAGCAGTACACCGTAGTCTAAGCAAGTGGGTATGCCGCTCGTATTATTGTACACAGAGCATGTCACATGTACCAGGTGTGCCTTTTTAGGTCGCACGTCACATGTACTTGGCATATGGTACCGGTACCTGATATGAGTAGATCGGGGCATGGAGAAGCGGTGGTGGGTCGGCGGCAATGCGCACAGCACCCCCACGACCGGAAGTATAAGGAAGTACAGCAGTACAGCAGTATTGCATATACCAGGTAGTATAAGGCTAGATGCATATGCAAGTAGGTGCAGTAGTGGTATGTGCCAGCCGGAAATACCGGCACTATACTCGTAGCGGCAACCGGCGCTACTCCGCACACTGCCACTACTGTTTTTTCCCATATATGCTAAAGCAATTTAACAGGCACTATAGCGGGCAACCGGCGCTACTCCGCACACTGCCACTACTTTTTTTTCCCATATATGCTAAAGCAATTTAACAGGCACTATAGCGGGCAACCGGCACTATAGAGGGACCACTACTGTACGTATACCGCTCGTAGTGCACAGAGGAGTGACATGCCACATGTATGATACCTGTTTTGGTCGTACATAACATGCGCACAGCACCGCCGCGACGGGAGGTACGGGGAAGCACAGGTTCAACTAACAGGCCTAAATAATTACCAAGTCAGTTTGTTGGCTTTTACTCCGCGACCCAACGAAAAAATAGTCGTGAACTCCAGCCGCTCACAGCCCTAACGTTTGCGCCCTTCCAGCAGACGGGCGAAATGCGGAACCCGATCGTGGTGGAGGAATCGCGAAAATAAATACCATGGTAATTATTAACCAACCCCCCTTATCTTTGTTATTTATCCTCCAGAAAAAACAGTGGGAATGCTGAACCCTATGCGCGATAAAAATGACGGTACGTACCGGGGGGGAGAAGGGAAGACACCTGTGACCACGGCTTATCCAGAAGGTGGCTGAGGGTAAAACCCCCTACGAGTTGAGCTGGAAAGTAAAAGCGATGACTAGAAAAAAAAGGGGAAAAAGTACCAGGTATCAATTACCTTATTCCCCCCCCCTGTAAGAACAATGAACTGATTCAATTTATCGATCTATAATTAATAATTACCCCGCCCCTATATTTTACCCTGTATTTCGCCCAACTTGTACGCTTGCGCCCCCCTCAGCAGGCGGACGAGGGGCCGAACCCGATCGTGGAGGATGAGCCGCGAATAGACCCTTTGGGTAACGGGTTACCGCGCGATACTAAACCTGACCTGCCCAAGAAGAAGAAGCGCCCAGCCGAAGACGTCAAGTTCAGCCTTTCGCCGACAGCAAATTCTGACCTGCCCGATAATAAGAAACTGCCTGCCAAGAATAAGAAACTCCCGGCTGGAGAGGACAAGTTCAGCCCCACGCCGACATCAAGGTCTGACTTGGCTAAGAATCAGAAACTGCCTGCCAAGAATAAGAAACTCCCAGCCGGAGAAGACAAGCTCAGCCCCTCGCCAAAAGCAAACTCTGACCTGCCCAAGAAAAAGAGACGCCAGGCCGAAGAAGACAAGTTCAGCCTTTCGCTGAAAGCCATCGGCCTTTTCCCGAAGCTGGACAAAGTGGGCCTCGAGTATTTGCGGAATATTGTTGACGGCGAGGACAACTCTTTTACGTTCATGTTTTGGGAGCAGTGTTTCCCGGAAAGTTGCCAGGACATCGTCCTTGAGGAGGTGAGACCAAACGTTATGGAAAAACGAATCTTGATCTTGTTTTTTCTCCAGATCTTCCCTTTCCTACCTATTCAAGTCAATTTTCCTCGCGGAGAGCGCAAAACCGGCCATTCTCTTGACAACAAATGTCCTAGCTCTCTTCCAGGGCTTTCCAGCGAACCTATCCATTGCTACAGGGGTTAATTTTACGTTATTTTTAAAAAAAACGAGGCAATCAACATCTCCAAAAACACTCCCAATTTTGGTATATTGGGCAGATATAAGGAAAAATCGGGATTTTCGACATCTTGGACGAATCTTGTCCCGTCGTAAAAGACGCGTGCTACGATAGAGGTAGCACGTTTTGGATTTTTTGTTTCTGAATGACGGCGCTCCTTAACCCAAAATCACCGGAATGTCGTTTTTGTTATTCAATCTGAATTTTTTGTATATCATACCCAAGCCTTGGGTTCGTTGATCGGGTTGCACTTTCAGTTTACTCAATATCTGTTTTTTGGGTGAGGTTTAGAACTCCTCAAGTGAGGAGCCTCAGAAAAAAAATGGTCCACCTCTCTCGTAGCACGTGTCAAAAATGAGGTTATTTGCCCCTGTAGCAATGGATTGGATAGGTTCGCTGGAAAGCCCTGGAAGAGAGCTCGGACATTTATTTGTTGTCAAGAGATTGGCCGGTTTTGAGCTCTCCGTGAGGAAAATTGACTTGAACAGGTATGAAAGGGAAGATCTGGAGAAAAAACAAGATCAAGATTCGTTTTTCCATAACGTGTGGCCTTATACCAGGATAATTTTACGTACGGAAACTACGCAACCCGTTATTCACACGGACAACCTGGCGTTTTATGAGAATGTTAGTGGTTTCAATACTTCGTTATGAATACCTGGTATTAGTTAATGGTACCAGGTCGTGTTCAGTTCTTATTGTTGTTTCTGAACGTATCACACCAGGGTCTAAGCTTTTTAGATATTAAATTGTGGGCAAGGTTCTTTGCGGGGGGGAGGGATGGTTGGCGTAGAGTCACAGGAGACACGTAACTGCTTTACGGAGGGGTGTTCGACTTCTTTCGGAATGGCATCTACGCTACATTGTCGGGGACCTAAATCAACATTTTTTGGCGGGTCGGGAAGGGGGGGGGGGGCGGGGGAGGTTTGAATAGGAACTACTGTACGGATGGCCCGAGAGGCACAGAGAAATGATGGGGATCACCTGTCGAGTAGTGTTTATTAGTCTTGGTTTTTGATTTAGTAGAGCATGAACTAATAGTATTCATTTCGAGCTGCTGTCTTTACTAGACTTATCACATTCATTATTGTATCATCCCATTAAACTACGGCATTTGTGTTTCGTATTAGTGTGTTGGTTGTCTTCACCTTCAACTGCCTTACTTCATTCGGCACACCGGGAGGGTGTAATTACTCAGGTCTAGTACTCGTACCCTAGGCCGATATGGTCTATACAATGTACTTACTCTATCTGCGTGCAAACTTTTTCGACTTTCAATACCATATATATACTCCCTGTATGTTCCATGAAGTCGAAGAAGTTGTGGGCCTCCTGTAGATGTCGCGTTCCGGTCGGATGCCCATGTTGGCATCGCTGAGTTGTGTTCCTTTCCTATCCTGCCTCGTGTTTAACAACTGAACAGCTCTCTTCTCGAAAATTGTTAAATGAAAAAAACTTCCTCTTTGACACACCTGATACAATTTGAAGACGCGGTCCAGATATTGCTCAGTAAAGCAGCGGGATCGGGTTATCGGAAGGTGCACTCGGTTGCTACTAACGCTCCTCACTCCACCTAAGACGCTACCGGCGTGCGTTGGTCTAAGTTACGCTTGATGCCCAAACCCATGTCAAGGAGGTGGCGTGGTGAGCCAATACGAATTGTGAGTGCACTGCATGTGCTGGTACACCGTTATTGCCGGTCTGTTGGTTCTTGTCTCAGACAAACCTCTTCTTTTGTAACGGGCAGTTTCGGGTATTGAGGTTTCGTATATTAAGAATCGTAGAGTATTTTTCGCTGCGACAAGAAGGGGTTGATACGTGTCTTCAAATACATGTGGGTTTCTTCGATTACGTGTGGTTTGAGTATATTAACAACCATAGAACGCGAAGATTGGATGTAATCGGTGGTTGTTTCACCTATATGTTTTGGTTGATTTCCATGCTTGGTTGACGTTTGACTCGTTTATTCTATCACTTTCGAATACGTATAATGTATTCCATAAAATTAGGTTAAGTGTTCTAAGATATTGTTTATTCATTTTTTTGGGAATTTTTCGGGATATTTGGTTTTTCTGAATTCGTGGCCAAGAAATTGTGCAGAAAGTGGGATGGGTCAAGCTACATTTGTAAGTATAGATTGGTTCGGGTGGATAAAATACGAGCAAAGTTGCGAGGGACGCTTGGAAATTTCAGCGTTCCCCCTCGCTTTGTGTCAAGTCTGGTTGAATGCATAGCAATCCCTGAGGATACATATGCGGTAACCGTCCTCGACCTCTATGGGTCGTGACGATATTTAGTATCCCTGTTATTGGCAGGGGAGTCACCAACCCGTATCCTTCACCAGGGTACACCACACCCCGCAACACGCGCGATCGAAGTATCACACGCAGCTTGCAAAGACGAGTTTCGATGAAATTTTCGATCTCACAGCTGAAGTGTAGTTTTCATTTTGTCAAAATATACTTACCAGGTATAATGCCGTCACTGTTCATAGCTCAACGACTATGGGTGTATACATAGTTCGACTTTGATGGTGTGGGGCGAGAAGTAACAATGGAGGGGGGGGGGGGGAATTAATAGGCTAAAATTGAAAGTTTACTAGTAGTTCTTGTACATGTATAAGTCGTCGGCGCCGTGGGTACATGAACATGGACGGATGTGTTGACGGTGTTGCTTAATTTGTTAGCTCCCCGGCTAGGAGTTGGGTCAGTTACCCAACTACGGGTACAAGTTCACCAATGAGATCGATAATGTCATCGGGGCCCAACATACTTTTGGCAGGTTACATGTGATGAAGTTTAGACACTGTTGACCAGGTGGAGTTATAGTGCAAGCCACGTACCGTGTTACATCTAGTTACGTGTATGTGTACGCCATTAGGGTATAAATTGGGTTTGTCTAGCCCAGAGGGTATTATTATCCGCTTCGTAAGAATCACTTCCTGTCTCGGTCGACTCCCGTCGTGAGGATGGTAGATATTGATCTCGGCTAGACACAAAAAAAAAGTTTGTATTTTTTTAGTTCTTCTGTCGAAATTGGCCTTTCACGATTCCAGCTATAGGCCCCCAAAATATCGACCCACTACATTTTTTTTTCCCGAAACCAGTCGGTGCCAGGCCCTCCGAGACATGGTTGAACGAGGAAGATTGGCATAAAGAGGCGAAGATCTGACAGAGTTGTGTTAATTTAGAGTCAGATTTTACGCCCAAAATCGATTTAGTACTGAAACCAAGTAATTTCAAGGCTATGCCGTCAATTTGTGAAATGTATACAGTTTTTCGTACAAAGGTTCAAATGTCCACGCCGTTTTTGTGAATTTGATCCTGGAAGTTCGCTCACGTGTTCTGTTCGCCCTTGCCGAAAATCGGAAGGCGGGGGGGGGGAGTTATGTGTCTTTTCTTTCGCGATAAATTGGTTTCCCTTAAGGTCCAAAAATATCGGAAAAAACGAAATGGCCCAAGATCTCACGAAAAAGGTTTCAAAAAAAAAAATTAAAAAAAAAACGTCCTTCGAAAGTTCGGCTAGGGTTCATAGAACACGTGTGCAAAATTTCAGGGTCTAACTCGCAAAAACGGCGTTGACATTGGCCGAGCTCAAAATTTGGCACGCTCAGCTTGAACCAGCATGAATATGGCATGTACTGCATGATAACCCGTTCATGTCTTACAGTAGTTGCACAACATGGCCCTTCCGCCATTGGGGCGGAGGGGGCGGCCCTAATCCCTAGTAACAACGTACAAGTAGCATGTGCACAGCTGTAAATTGTTGTGAAAAACAGAATCTCATATTCATGTCTCTTTCATTGACCCGACCTGTTTCTGCCGTTCATGGACAAGACGATGGATAAACACTGTCTTTATGACGGTACATGCTCTTGTAAAGACGCACCACACAAAGGCGGACTATCAGAGGGAAGGGGGGTCTTGCTCCATGCCAATACACGTGCGCCAGACCCCCTGACAAGATACGGTCACACTCTAGAGAAGCTGCGTCTTCGATGGCAGCTCCTGTTACTATTGAGTTCCACACTTTAGAAATAGATCACGAAAGGTGTCTTATGCTTCGAGCGCCTTCAAAACATCAAGAAAAAACATTCACCAAAAAACAATCTCGAACGACAGCACACGTTCACCACACCACAAAAAACAAAAATCGGTGCACTCCGGCTGGCTCGGAAAAGACAGCCAGACGGAAAGATTGGCTAGAAAAAGACAGCCAACCGCTTCGAACAGGTACCGGCGTCAAGCACCACAGGGCGTTTGCGACGTGGCAAAAACCACTTCGTTAACGCGCCGCGCTCCTCAATCACCCGTTCCCCGCCCCCCGCCCCCCCTCGTACAAATAAATCCATTCGAAGCTGTCATCCATATACAAGAAAGTACGCAGAAGGTGCAGAAGTCCGCCTCACAAGTGGTTCTTGATAGGATGCAGCTCATCCTTCATGCGACTCGCCGAACACCTCGCGTCGCTTGTCGCTTGGCGCTTGGTGCACGCGATGTCTGCCTGGTCGGTGAAACCCGACGTGCTCAGTCCCGGCAATGTAGGGATGCTAGGGTATATGGCCCCACGACTACGGCCATGCATGAAATGAGTACACCCCCCCACCCAGCGTTGCAACGTGCAGATTTCATACCCAGCCCTTGCCCGCCCTCCTGTGCAGCAGCTCCACGCCACCTACGAGGCCTACAAAAACATTTCGGCAAACCAAAAAAACATCCTCGTGCAGGCGGTATAGTCTACATTTCCACAGCGCCGTAACGAACTCTCCCGGATCTTAACACCCTTTTAGAACCGCCAGAAATATTCCGCACTAACTCAAACTAGTTTGTCCCAAAACCGCGATTGCAGTTCCAAGAATGCTCTCGGATCTCGATGCCCTCTCGGAGCATGACACCCTCTCCGCTCTGGATGGCCTCGGGTCGATGATCCCGGGAGAGCAGATCAACTCCCAAACAACAACAAAAAATGCGTCAATGCAAAAAAACATCCTCGCGCAAGTGATAAACGCTTCCACCACGCCGCAACAAACTCTCTCGGGTCTTAACACCCTCTGGGATCATGACACCCTTTCGGAGCATTACACCCTCTCGGATCGTGACACATTCTCAAACCGATGATCTCCGACCGATGCCCCCGGGAGAGCAGATCAACTCCCCAACAACAAAAAATGCCTCAACTCAAAAACATACCATCGCGCAAGCTGTACATATTTTCACAACGCCGTTACAAATTCTCTCGGATCTTGACACCCTCTCAGATCGATGGTCTCTGACCGATGATGCCGAAAGAGCGGATCAACTCGCCACCGAAAACAACAACAAAAAGCCCCCACGGCGGCAATACGACGAAAACCATCACCAATCATCATTTTCCGCCGCCATAGTACGAGTTAAGCGCCGCCTGCGCCACCGTCGACGCTCGTTCCGCTTCAACTCTCTCCTCGTCAGCAGCTCTCTGTTGTCGCACCTCCCCCGCGGTGGGAAGCGGCACCGGCTCACCTTCCGGCGAACCCAAACCCCCCATCCCGACACCATCACCATCCCCAAAAGGCTTCCAGAAAGCGTCATCCCCTTGCCCAGCAGTGCGTGGGTTGCCGCGCGGATTAGCCGCGGCAGCCCTAACTCCGCTGCCGCCATTTCTTGCCCCGCCGCCGGTAGCCGCACTGCCGATCAAGTCTTCGTCGTCGCTATCATCTAGAGCGGTTTTTAGCTTCGTAACCGCCTCGTTCACGGCCTCCGTGCTGCGGCGGCGCAGGTCGCGCCAGGACTCTCCGAACAAGGCGAGCCCTCCGGTCGCCTCTTGGGGTTGTTTCCGCGGTGTGGGGGACAACGAGCCTCCCACGCGTCCCCCTCCTCCTCCTCTCCGGCCCAGTCCTCCTCCGCCTTCTGAAGCTCTTCCCGATACTGTCGTCGTCGCTGCCGGTTGCGCTTGTGCTTGCGCTCCTGTTTTTGGAGGTGACAGTGCTATATTCCCCACTTTCATCCCTTCTAGTCGCCGCTTCATATCAGCCATCGACGGGCCTTTGAAGAGGTCCCACCCGCCCCCGCCGCCCCCACTGCCGTCACCATCACCACCACCTTGCTCCGACACCATCACTAAGCCACCGCCGCTGCCGTTCTTGCCAGCGACAGGGGAAGGTGGTGGCGGCGGCTTCTTAGGCCTGCCGAACATGTCGGTGACACTTGCGAACGAAGTCGTGATCGACCGCAACACCTCATCAGTCTTCTCCTGCAGGCTTAGCTCTTCCATCTGATCACCACTACCACCACCATTACCACCACCGCCACCACCACCACCACCACCACCACCACCGCTACCGCCGTCGCCGTACCCCAAACCCGCCACCATTTTGTTAGGAGATCCTGCCTTACGCCGCACGCTTCTACTCTCCGGAGTAGTAGAGTTACCACCACCACCACCACCTGGGAAATCTGTTACACCCGAAGTAGCCTCTCCGTCGCCCGAACCCTCATCAACTGCGGCATCAGGTTCTGGGTAAACGCTGAGCAGCGAGAGTTGCTCCTCCACATCCTCGGAAGGGTACAGGGTGTCCTGGAATAAGGAGGCGATTTGTCCGACGGGGATAGCGGGGGGGGGGGGTGGGGGAGTGAGAGAGGCTCGGGGAACGCGTGCTGCTGATTTCCTCCTTAATTTAAGTCGATTGATGGACGGTAGCTGTGTGTCAACCAACGCACACACTCCGCCGTGGTCGCTAGCTGTGTGTGTCAAGTCAAGTCAAGTCAAGTCAGTCATCTGGCACCAAATTACCGCTTGAAAAAAAGATCCCAAACAGATTCCAAATGACTTGTCCCTAAAAAACGTGGATGCAGTTCTAACGGGGTTTGATAACACTTATCTTCTCACATAAAAAAAAGGATACAAAAGCATCCCAAACAAAGAAAAAAAAAAGGTATAAAATACTACATGCACCGCAGTACCAATACACGAAGGGGACGGCACTACCTACGGGCTGCGGTATACCACCCCTGCTCGCTCAACCCCTCTATAACTGCACCTACAGTATGATTTTTGGTAATCCTACTTGGAATTAGTGTAGGATACTTTGTGCAGTGGAAAAAAGGTTTAGTCAAAGTCAAGTCAGTTACCTGACAGCTCTGAGACTCCCCAGCAGCACCGGCCGCCGCGCCGCCCTGATGCCTCGCCCTCTCGACGCAAGCACAGAAAAGCTGCGCCTGCTCTTCCCAGCACTCCGCGCTAGCCCCAGCCTCTTCGGCAAGGAGGTCATCCAGGAAGATGCGCCAGAGTTGGGTAGAAAAAACCGTCTGATATGTTGCGCAGGTGGGGTGGGTCGGGCCGGGCGGGGGGTTACCGGTGGAGAAGGAGCAACGTCAGTAGAGTAGAAAAAAACGTCCGGTGTGTTAAGCGGGCGCGGTTGGTCGCGCCATTGGGGGGGAGGGAAA
>JAYJMJ010276864.1:0-12163 GCA_036873875.1 Laminaria ephemera
CGGTGGTAAGTTTGGAATAAGCTCTTCGCCTACATACGGGATTTGGCTCAGGTTTGACAACGGTGGACTCCACTACGGACGTCACCACCCATCCTTGTAAAATCGGGACTACTGCCTGTGTAGACGACAGAGCCGTTGTACGGTAGGGGTTGGTTGTCGCATACTTTATACAAAACATTTTCCTCGCTGACGCGAATCCTCAATATATATATTGATCCGATACGTATTGTATCATATTTTTGGCACATACCTCGACCATGGGATTGTGTGTCAGGCTTTGCTTACACTGTTGTTAACATGTAGGTGGTTGTGTAAGGTGTAGCACCCTTCAAGCGAGGAATCTCAGGACATCTTCGGCGTTAACCCTTACCGTGGAAATGATTGACTAATTCAAGCTCGAGTTACCCGGTATCAGTTGCAACGGGGAGTGGCGCGGAGATGGTAAGGTGCCGTGCGGCGAGAGCGCTGGAAGTTGCTGGACACGTTTACGGCGTCCTGCTCCGACTACCCTATATGGCGGCGTAGGTAACACACCGGAATTGTTTTTCATAGGGTTACGCACTATGTACCTCCACGGTCATTTACCGTAGGGAGTGTGATACACGGTACACCCCGGGTGGTGAAGCAGGTAACCGTGCGGAACAATACGCATATTTTCACCCGAGTGGTATCCGGTAGTGAGTATGCGATACAGGATGGAACGTGATGCACACCAGCGTAGACGGTTCAGGGCTGGCCTCTGCTGCCAGTGCGAGGTTGTCGAGGATGACGGGTGTTTTTCAACGCCGAAATCGTGGAAACCTGGTTTTTATTCATGGGGAATAGGGGTTGTTGGAGTGGCGTAGTCCAATGTTGTGGCGTTAGTTCCTGGCTTTCGGGAGATTAGACTGTCGTCGTGGTGTCCTAGTCGCTCTCGGATTAGCTGCCACTCCTCCTGTGGTTCTGATTCTGGTGTCGAGGAACAATTGAGGAAGCTAGTTTGTTGCCAGGTATGTGTTGAGCTTGACAACTTTGGGATTAACAGCGTTCTACTCAGGGACCGCCCAACACCCTATGCACCGCCTTCTGGTGTAGCGACCTGTCAAGTAACAGCTAGGGTGTTGACCGTCCAGGTTATAGAGGAAGTTTCAGTGCTAAATCATATCAGCAAGAAATTTGCGCAGACCCCGCCCCGGTTTAGGTGATTTAGAAAATTGTTCGTGCCCATCAGGGGTGAAAGTTCGGAAATTTAATGCGGTTGGTCATGGGGAGAGTTCACGGGGGTGGGGTTGAATGACAGAAATGACACCAACAAGTAGAAGCAGGCCTGGGTCAGAGTAGTCATTGTGTGCCTTGGTTGGACGCCCAGTACGGTACTTGGGCTCTCGGCATCGCATCTTGTACTTTAACGCCACATATACGCACTCGTTATTCTGGTTTGCCGCTGTCCACTATATTGCTCTTTGAATCCGGATCAGTTAATCGACAGGGTTGGGTACGGGCGATATCCAGTGTGGTAGGTCGCATGACACATATATATGATGGGTATACCGCAAAAACATGCGGCCATGGACGTATTCAGTATAGACGCGTACTACGATAGAGGCGACACTTTCTTCTGCCTTTTTTGTTTCCGAGTGACGGAGCTCCTTAATCTAAAACCGTCCGAAATTCATTATGTTAGCAACGGTTTTCTTTGCATACCTAGGCCATGAGTTTGGTCATCGGGTTGCATTTTCGGTTTACTCGAAAATTGTTTTTGGGCTAGGTATAGAGCTCCTCACGTGAGGAGACTCGGAACGAAACGGGTGCACCTCTACCGTAGCAGGCGTCGATGCTCCTAATCATCATCGTAACCATCGGTGTCGTCACCGTCATCGTCATAAACAAAATCGAAACCGCGCTACAGTAAGGGTAGCCGTTACAATTCTTCCTGGGGGAGGTCGTCCAATGAGGAGCCGTTCAATACTATTCGTTGAAGAACAAAAATATAGAAAACCTCGGCAGACAATGCAGGTGCTATCTCTATCGTAGCACGCGTCAGAGCTGTCGCCAAATGTAAGGGTGATCAAACACATTCTTATATCTGCTGACATTGATAACCCTACCTCGAGAACGGAGTGACAAGTCGGTTGGGCGATTGAAGGTTCAAACACGTTCATGGAACTGCGTTTGTCGATGCCTCTACTTCACGAACGCAGTGCCTGCTCGAGTTAGCGAATGAAGGGCTCCAACACGTTCGTCAAACGGTTGTTCTTGATGTCTATATCGCAAGAGGGGTGCCTCGTTCATTGTCCATGTGTCTCGTTCTTTCCGGATGCTAACCTGGATAGATATTGCCTCGCTAGACCTGAAAATAACTGATTAATGACACCATGTTGCAATGAGGCAAAACACACGATCAACAAGTATGCCAGCATTGCAAATTCCAAGGCTGGCTCACCTCGTATGCTCGAGACTTTCGGAGAGAGAGGGTGGAGCACATCCAAGATAGCTCTTCAGCCAATCGGATCCCTCTCGCATTCCCAGTACGAGAACAGAGTGAGCACACGGCTGTATAGAAAATAATTCCAATCCTTTTGGTTCCAGACCGTGTAAAGTTGGCGGGTTGGATCGGTAGATAATTATTCGAGAACTTCATGTTTCAGTGATGCAGAACCGTCGACCAACCAGTAGGCCGGGATTGAAAATTCCTTAAACTGGCTTTCCACAATGTCTCGAGTCATTTCCAGAGAGGGGGTGGAACGTCTCCAGGCTAGTTGGTCAGGGCATCATACTGTTACACATCTTGGAACACATTCGTTAGAACAGGCAACGCGGTTGGTTAACGAGAGTCCAAGCACGTTGCGGGACATATACTATGTATTTGCGATAGGTGGACACGTCACCCGCAGGACAAATCATTTTACACAATCTTACAGATACGGTAGCGAGATACATCATGAGGTTAGTTTTGCGTTTATGTTATAGAAAGCCTTCACACTGCTCGACCGCCGTCTCTGCCGGAGATCCTCTGTGTGGCACCGATGCGGCAAGTCTAGACGCTTCGATGCATTAACCCCTAGCACAGGCCGCTGCAACAACTACGGGCCATACAATAAAGGTCGCGAAGAGAAAATACCGAAAATGGGATTGTAGGTGACATTTTCTATGTTGTATGCGTCTGACAGTCTATAGATTCTATGTTCGATCTGAACGTTGCCAGGGCATATACCCTTGGAGTAAAATATTGTTGAGCACATACGGTCGAGAGTACCGTATTGTGCGTACCCTGAAGAATATAATCAAAACCAAATTGCATTCCAACGTTTAGCCATAGCTCCTCATTTGAAGAGTATGGTCAGTCAGAAACAGGTAAGACACGATATGATAACCTTATCGTAGCACGTGTCTTCACTAATCAGACGCAGACGATGTTAGGCTCGAACCACGAAACCCTGGAAACGAGGTTTTCTTATGCTTTCTCCGGGGACATAAACGGCTGACGATAGCGACCAATACCGATCGTGTACCGAGTTCTTTGGGAAAGCCACGAGTACATTTCCTTGTGATATCTCATAGGTTCGTCTGTTATTGTTGCAGGGTCGTCTGGCTGTATGAAGGCTTCGTTTTGTCTGTTTGTGAGGTCAACCCTGAGCAACGTTTCCAACCCCTGTAAATCTCTCTCCAATGCATCAAGTCCCCCTTCTCGTATATTGTATCCAAGAGGCAATAAGCGTAACTGGCTTTGTATCGCCAGTGTAGCACGGGTTCTTCGTTCGTCTGGGTCTGATGTTCAAATGGGCAGAGTCCAACTAGGACACGTGCTATCATAAGGCTGGCATATTTTGGCAAATTGCTTCTGGGCTAGCGGGGCACTTCAACCGACGAACCACCTAATATGGTTGAAATATCCTTAGGATTTTACTAAGATTGTTTGTTACGTGACTAGTGCATGGAGTTGTTCATCGGACTCCACCTTAACGATTTCTCTAAATCAGGGTTTGGGTGTGGTTAAGAGCTCTTAACGCGAGGAGCCACAAAATAAAAAGGTGAACCCCCTCAGTAGCATGCGTCCGAACTGCCACTCCAGTGTTTTTCCTGTCGCGCATAATCTCGGTGGTCTTGGGCAGGGCGCTCACCAGTACCTACATCAGCGGCATGTTGCTTCGCAGGCTAGAGCGTAACATATCAAGAGCCTCGATTATGCAAACGTTTTTAATTCTGTGGGACCCACGGCGGATCAAGGACAAGCAAACCATCACGAGACAAGGTACTAGGTAATGAGCCTCGACCACGCAAACTATGGCATGGCTGCGAGGACCAAGGGCGAGTACAGGATATGACACCAGTAGGGTCGACGGGATTCCGGCTGATTTTGAGGTGAAAACCCAATGTCGTCTCTAATGGCTTGACGATATGGTTTCGTTGCGTTTGGAGACACACCGTCACATGCTCGGGTTTTGGTACTAATGCGCAAGCATGCATTGTTACTCGAACCGTAAGATGTAACTTACATATAGCCCTGGGAACATCGCTGACTACGACGAGCATATCGTATAACCATGTTTCCCTCGTTGACGTTGGACTGGGACAATTTTTGGAAGGGGTGTGCAGCGACGCGGGACCCGGATTTCTGCTAAGTTTAGGTGAGTGGGAGCGGAGATGGATTGTGCTCAATATAGTCCGTGGTCACAGGACAAGCTCCAACATCTCTAGAGTCGAACGATACCTCTAAGGAAAAGTACTAAACAATACTACACATAACTGAAGCAAATCGTACGCCTCGGGCAAGGTAGGTCTGGTACGTTTCGCACTGATTTTACGCAGTGCATACTGCAGTGGAGCCGCTGTCGTGGACGTACGTTTAGGACTCTAGGCACACGCACTAACTTGCGGCACGCGTTACTCACGTTGATATTGTCTAATCGTTATGTCAGACAACGATATCCGAACACGGCCTTCTCGTTCGTGGTGGTCTTCTCGCGTTGGTCAATCCCACTCCCAAACCAAACCCTACCTTACTGGACGACCGTAGTTGCGCGTAAACTGGCCTGTTGATTTGTCGCTGATAGTGTGTCAGAAACCGCGACACGTGCTATGATAGGAGTAGAATATTTTCTTAAAACTATGTCTGCTAGGCGGAGCTGCTTAGGTATCCAATTTCGTCGGTATCCACTCCAATGGTCTAGTCGCTAGTGGTTTACCTTTTTACTCGTTGTATACCTAGGCCACACAGCATTGTTCATTGCCGCTGAAGCGCACATTCCGTTCTTTACGCCATCGTTTAGATTAGGTATATAGGTCCTAAAGTGAAAAGGCTCAGAAAATTCAGATGCTACCCCTACCGTAGAATACGTCCCGTTTGCCGCTAGAAGTGTGACATGCCGTTATCAATCTTGTCCTCTCCCACGAAATAGGTGTCTATGTCGGAGTTAAAGTTGAAAACATGTGTTTACTATCCCCCCAACACGTTGGTCGTCTACCCTAACGGCAGGGGGGTCGTCGGTGAAGGAGATTTTGTGCGAGCTTGTAATCCAGCTCGTGTTGCGATTATACACGCTCATATGTAGGCATTGGACAGTCGTAGTAGCGGGCATAAATTCACAGATTATATTCGATTTTGATAGAGGTCTGGAATTCAACTCAATGGACGCGTTCATAGTACAAAAAACAGGCTCCTCTGATTTTGGATTCTAAGTTATCACTAGCGTGGCATGCGTAACACCACGAACCTTTTCCTGATTGACACGGCTACATCTATAGTGCCGCTGCTATCATGCAGGATTGAATATGTTGTCTATTCCAATTTGGGTTAATTCGTATTGCCGCTGCTATCACGCAGCACTGTAAGTTATGTTCCCTTTTCATTAATATTAGTATCTAGGTACATGTATCGCTATCTACTGGCTTTGTATCATCAGGGCGTATTGAGATATGGACTTTGACATCCATATGTATGTTGAATTGCAGCCACTTCGAACGAGATAACTGAGTATCACGTCTCTAGAGATGGACACATCATTATACGGCGACAATCGTGTTTGTACCTTCGCAGCCGGTGAATGGCTTATTAAACGTACCTATATTGGGATATCGATCGAATTGCATCGCAACTGGCAGATCACAAACAATATCAGAGAGTGTTGCTGCTGGACGGACTGGCGGCCAGTACAACAGCCCGTAGCATACATCTGCATGTATCGCGGGCATTGCGTCGTGATGATCAGGTGACGGCCCCGCCCACCTTGGTCACTCTTCACAATATCTTCTTTCATCTGCTTAAGCGCCTTCCCAAGACGCCGCTGTTCGACATCTAACAACGGTTCCTCAGAGCTTGGTTGGTGCCACCTCCGCATCTCTCATCGCAGCGGCAGGGCCTCCCCACTCAATTTTCGTTAAGAGACAAATCCCTTATGACTACATTTGTTTCGTCACTACGAGATATCAAGTCTTGGCATGCATTTTGTTTACGCCATGATCTGACCCAAATTAAGAGTTCACATGGATAGTGGCAGAACAATAGTTAAGCACTGCACAAGGCGGCAAGGTTCGTAGCCCCTCGAAACTAGCGAACACACCACTGCAGGTGATTGTGTCGTCCGAACACCAACTGACCTCCCGGAAGCAAAGCTAGTGATCCGCAATTCGGCGTTGTCAAGATACTCGACATTCATGGCAACCCCGGTTTGGCAACAGGCGGCAATCATGTGTCGTACACGACGATATATATCACAACCTACTCTGTATTTGACACTTTCTTCGTGTTCGACACCCCCTCCATTTTACCACGAGGGTGATGACATTCGTATTGTCTCTCACGGCAGCCCGCTTCATCACCAGGCGTATATTGTATATCACACTCCCTGCTGTATACAACCCCGGTGGAAAGACATCAATCCCATAAAACGTTATCCACGGTGATGTGACATGCCCCGTCATATACGGTAGTCGACGAAATATGCCGTAGTGCTGCCACGGCAGATCACGTCTATAGCGTGCACGGTGGTTGCCTGTATCATGCGGATCGGTGGGTAGAGCATGGGGTCAACATGAGGCATAGGCAAGCAGGAGACCAGGTATCAAGTAGTGTATTATACAGTAAAAACTGGCAAGTGCCGCCTTGCGATATCGTCGATCACCCGCTGGGACCTTGCAATAATGCATCCCAAATACGTCATGAACTCCCCGATGACGAACCACATACAATCTCCGTGTAACCCCTACAGCGACACCTAGTAGCCCTTGACTCAAGCAACCATTATATCATGCATGCACGTTGCAAGATCCGTGCTGATCCCCGTCGCAACAGAAAATAAGCTTGGGACAAAGCTTTGTGGAGGAGTGCTACGAGATTGGATATGGAATCACCAATACGATTCAGAGACTTCTCACGTGAGCGGTTAGGTATATGAGCCAGCACCTGACGTGTACATTGCATTGTAATCTAATACCGAAAGTGAGTGCCATGGGCTAGGCCTATAGACCATATGAAAAATTCACGTTGGATGAAATAATTGAGCAGATTCTCCGTCGATGAGCCGAATCAGCGGGAAACGTTTTGCTTCAAACGTGCATTAACCTTTAAAGTTGCATGGTTCCGTCGTCTACGCAGGCATAAGTCCCGCAGGCGTGTTGATGTAGGGGAAGTGTCTACATTTCTGAGGTTCCTCTCTTGAGGAGCTCTGTATCAAACCAACAAACTCTGAGAAAAAAAATCGCTTAACTCGAGGAACAACCCCTTGGTCTAGTGATACAACGTAGCTTTCAAGAAACTAAAAACACCATTGAAACAGTATTGAACAGTTTCTCAGTTGAGGTGCCCCCCAGCCAGAACTGCTATGAACAGAAACCTACCCCTATAGTAGCAAGCATGCCTGGTTTCTCACGGATGAGTTGTGATACCCCTTGCTGGGCCGATCATTGTCGAGCCACAGAAAAGTACAGTACGTAAGCCATACATGTTCCACAGAGCTACACCACTGTCTCTCTACTACGAAAGAGCTCGACAAGACGTTCAGCGTGAGATTTCTGTGGTAATAACAACTTCGGGAGCGGTGACGCCAAATCTGGTTTGGAATGCAGCCTTTCCGGAAAAATATTGTTTCCTCGGCCGGAATTCCAGAGTCTTATTTGAGGGACCGTGCCGGAGATTGAGCCGTGGCATGCATTTTCGCATTTTTCACCACGATCAGGACCTCGGGAGTAGAGATAGGAGACCCACCAGCGAACAAGAAGACCCAACGACAGTCGAAGCGTCCCCGACAGTAGCACTGGCGCCGCTTCAAGGTGTTTCACATTGAAAACAGCCCGCAGTGTCTAGGAGGCAAAATCAGTTTTCCACACATTGGCCGGTGGTAAAAATCCTTGTTCTCGGCGACCTCGTCGTGACGATAGAAGGTGTTTATATTGTTGGGGCAAGACACCCTGAAGATCGGGGCACAGTGAAGGTGAGGTTACGCGGACTTTCGCCACCCAGTATCCGATTTTCTGCCGGTATTTCGAGTGTCCCTTTGCCGAACTCAAAACGCACATCGAAATATCGTTGTGTGTCGAGGCTCATGACCTGAACGAATACTGCGTGTTGGACGCATGCTATGGTCGAGGTGCACCATTTTGATTCTGAGGCTCTTCACTTGAGGAGCTTTTTACCTCTCCCAAAACTGATTTGAGGGGAAAATTATTTGTATCTGATGAACAACTTCATAGCCGAGGTACACAAAAAAAACTGTTTCAAAAACAGATAGAATCTCCGACAATTTTGATCAAGGAGCCTCGTCACTGAGAAAGATCTTCAGCCAAAACATTCTGCCTCTATCGTAGCACGCGTCGTGGCTCGTAACCTGAAAGAAAAATACGAGCCGAGGCTATGTTTCTGCGATAAGAGATGCAGAGGTGGCACCGAGTGTCTGCGAAGATCACCGTAATGAAAAAAATGATGGTTTGAAAATGACCTTAAGGCCAAATGTGGAAACCAAGATAAGGGAAAGGCAATCGGAGGAGGTGAGTGAAAGTAATTACGGTAGTCGAGGTCGTCACGTGATAAGAACGGGATAATTTCCAAGCTACGGCCAGGTGTACTGACTAGGTTGGTTGGCGCAGCCTCCAATCCTACGCTAACAACCAATCTACATACGAGTGTTCTCAGGCCCACTGAAGGAGCAGCATTAAAGCGAAAAAGCACTGGAAAAGGCGAAAATATTAGAAGGGACCCAAAGAAGATTGGAACTTGCGCCGCTGCAAAAGATGTCGTCTTCCGTACAACCCACAGTCTCCAAGAGGAAAAGATAGTACTCCACGAGATTGTCGTTTTCCAGACACTATTCTTCGGCTGCCTCGTCGTGGCAACATATGCTATCCATCATGTAGCCGGAGCAAGACAACGTAGCGCCTTTCACGTCGTCAATGTCTGCCGCTTCATCGCACTCGGCAAACCCCTCGCTGTTCACTGCTTCTGACGCAAGACAGCTCGAGCACGTGTCGTCGCTGAAGCAGGTCGTTATCTCTGTTTCACACGACTGAGTGGAGTCGTCCATGAAGGAGTTTGATCCATCGGCTCGCTGCACCAGCACAGTAGTCGTGGACAAAAGCAGCAGCATCCCCAATGTCAACACGCGTTTGAAACCTCCGACCATCATCATATTCCTTGTTGTTTGGTCCTCAATGTGCAAAATCTAGAAACCTGCGAACGATAACAGTGAGAGACACGTGGGGAGCAGAACCGTAATTATCATTTGTTTTACGTAGGTATTGCGAGGATAACAACGCCAAGGAAGTTGGACACCAACGTGGTTGTTTATATTGCCCTAACGATGCGTGTTACGAAATATGGGACGCGTGCTACGATAGAGGTAGCTCTTTTTGGCGGCAACATTTTCTGAATGACCGGGCTCCTTAACCCAAAATCGTCGCAGTTTAATTGCTGTTTTGCAATATGTTTCGTTGTGTACCTAGGCCATGGGATCATTCTTCAGGTAGCACTTTCAGTTTTACTCGTATCAGGCTTTGGGAGAGGCGCTAGAGCTCCTCAAGTGAGGTACCTCACAAAACATTGATGCACCTCTACCGTAGCCTGCGTCGAGGGTAGCACTCGTTTGCTGGATATGTGTGACAATGACGGGGGTCCTTAACTCAAACTCGTCCTGATTTCATTTTGTTTTTCAATAGGAGTTTTTTGTATACCTAGGCTATGGGATGTGTTCATCGAGTTTCACTTTCATCTGTGTATCAAAATCAGTATTTGGGTGAAGTACAGAGCTCATGGAGTGAGGAGTCTCAGAACCAAACTGAAACATAAATACCGTAGCATGTGTTTGAAGTCACCGATCTCGAAAAAGCTCAGTACTGTTGACGCATGCTAAATTAGAGATACACATTTTTTTTCTGGGGCTCTTTTCATGGGAAGCTCTATCCTCCTCTCCAAAACTGATTTGGGGAATATATAGAATACTACCCGATGAGCAATCAAACGACCTTTGTAGGTATGCAATGGAAGGTTTTACATAAAATGAATGAAATACCGACGGTTTTGGGTTAAGGAGCCTCGTCGTTTAATAAACGTTTCAGGCAGAAAGTGCTACCTCTCTCGTTGCATGTGTCTGTTGTATACAGCCCGAGACGCGAGAATCGCAGGTGGTCATGTTAAACTGGGTTTGGAACTGTACCCACGTTTGTGGGGAGATATCACTTGGCGTTAGGACAGTGACATCTTCCCAGTATCGCCCGAGTATCACAATCGATAATTGCCTTTCGGATGATAATGAAAATCAATTTTATCTTTTGCGGGGAGGGTTCGAGAGAGGTCTACAGTATTATCCTGAGAACCACAATTCATGCTGCCTTACGATACACAGCTACGTATTGGCGACAGCTATCGATCGCACCTACCCAAAAGTCTATATCGACACATAGACTTACATACTCAAACCTCGGCAATGTTGAAGGTTGCCCTCGGCATATTCTCTTACCTCTCAGCCACCCTCAGCTCTTAATTGCCGACGGGAAAATTGATTTTTCATGAGCGATCCTGGGACTGCTCTTTTTCCCTCTTTTTTTTGCTTTTTTGCTTTTTTGTTTTGTTTTAGAACCTACTTCTTTCGCGCATGCACACCTCGAAGGCACAAACGAAGCTCCGATCGTCACAGTATATACTCTACGTACCACGAGCACAGCAGACCACCATGAGATCGGCCCTGCACAGAGCAGCAGCAAAGTTCATACATCAGTACGTTCTTGTCGACGACCAGAGTGCGACAACACAGACGACAAGCAAGCAGACAAGATAAAACAACGTGTTGCCGAGAGCCATCATGTAGTACGAGTATTTTATATATTTTTATTTTTCCCTTTCTCCTCTCTCTTGTGTTGCTCTTTGAATATTGCCTTCTAAGCCACCAACGACCAACAACTAAGGCGGTCGCCCCAGTGGTCAAGTGGTTGACTTCAAATACTACTTACGTTGGAGTCAAGGGTTCGAATCTCGGTGGGGAGATTTTATTTCTAGAGACCAATTGCCGAGAGCGATTCATAGCGTGGGTAAGCACAATTCGACGGGAATCGACGAGGGAAGGAAGTGCTGAATTCATCTCGCGATAAAATTTGAGGCGCGTACCGTAGTGGGGAGGGGGGAGAAGGGCCTGCTTAGTGTCCCCGGATATGAGTAATGACTACGGAGGGAGAAGGAGAAAGAAAAGTGGGAAGATAACAGTGTGGATTTTGATACCGAGGAAGCGCAGCTCCCGACGATTCAATAATCTCCTCTTCCAAATTGTGTCGCGCACGTGCAGCAGTAGGTGCACACGCAAGAAAGTTGGGTAAAACACCAAAACAAAAAGTTGAGGATGTCGATATTTACTATTTTCCACAACTGACATCTGTATGTATGTACAAGGCGCTTCGCTCCGCTACGCTAGCTAGCTCAGACAGAGCAAAAAACGTGAAGCGGAAAGAGGTCCATGGTTCGGTGTAATTCCGACTTTAAAATGCCAATAGCTCCACGCTGCAGAAAAATACCGGACGTCGCATTCACGCGTGCATCACATCATCATCCGTATGAAAGAGATATGACGAAGAGAAGAGTAAGTAGTAGTAGTAGTAGTTGTTGTAGTAGTTGTTGTAGTAGTAGTAGTAGCAGCAGAAGTAGTAGTAGTAGTAGTAGTAGTAGCAGTAGTAGTAGTAGTAGTAGTAGTAGTAGTAGTAGTAGTAG
>JAYJMJ010276870.1:0-12162 GCA_036873875.1 Laminaria ephemera
CTGAGGATGGCTTGAGCGTTCAGGGTATATGCCGAGGGAAGCAACGAGAGGGGGAGGACAAAAATATACAGTTTTATTTCAAATACGTCAGCTGTGAGTTTATATACAGCAGCATACAGCAGCACATCAAGGATCGACAGGTTGCGCCGCATTTTCCTTTTCTTTTTTTCTTTTTTTTGGTATCATCTACGTCTGGTACCAGGTACCAGGTATACATTATACGTACAGCAGTATCTGCGTGTTTTTCGTGTGTACGTCTTCTTAGGTGTTTTGTTCGTGTGGCCCGTTGCTTATACGGGTGTACCCAGGCTACGGTAGTAGTAGTAGTAGTAGTAGTAGTAGTAGTAGTGATAATATACCAGGTAATAAATAGTAGTGGTAGTACAGCAGTAGTAGTAGTGTGCCAGGTAAGTACATGTCCGATGATATCTGTGCTGTACACACGCCGCAATGAAAATATAGGTGGTGGAGAGGAGAGGAGATGTTCAGGTGCTTAGTTGGACAAAGATATATAGGTGGTGGAGAGGAGAGGAGATGCTCAGGTGCTTGGTTGGACAAATTGGCGGTGAGTCTGCAGCAAGCAGTAGTATACGCTGTAATGGTGGAAAAAAAAAGCGAACCTAACTTTTCGCTGGTTTTTCGTGGATTGGGTTGGCCATGGATTGTGATTTCGACGGTTTCGATATTATTACTATATGTTTCCTACCCAACTCCTATCCGACCAAAGTTGGTACATCGTAAACACGCTATTATCTAGATTCTACGTTTGCCGTTATGAAATGTCGTGCAAGAGCCGTATCATACAGATCCAATGCGGCAAACATGTGCGCAAAAAAAGAGCGATGTCATGCAGATCCCACCCGGCAAACAAACATGATCTAGATCGTGCAGATCATATAGATCAGGATCTATCTGCCCCTAAATATCTAGATCGTGAAATGGGATCTGATCTATGTCCAATTTGTGAAATACTTCCTTCCTCCAGCGCTATCCAGCACCCTCAACGTACGTTTCTTCGTTTTCTAGTTGACGCCAAACTGTGGTCATTTTCAACGAATCGGTTGACACCATCAGGAAATACGTAAGTGTTATGACATCCCCTCTTCCCCGTTGAGGCGTTGTGATTTGTAGCAAATGTCCCCTCGTCATACCTGGCAGGTGTTGTCGCCTGCATTTGATGAGGAAGAACTAGACCCCCTTCGATCAGAAGACATCCGGCAAGCAAGTATATAATGCACAAGATACAACATCCAAGCAGCCCGTCAAGCACCCTTGTGTGAGTGACCAGAGCAGAGCTGGCAGAGGCACCCCTGCATAGCACTAGTCGGTCCCTAGGTCCATACTGCCCGTATGCCTTTTCAGAAGCGTAACATCAGCCGCCGACGTAAAGTCAACTAACTGTGACGGTTTGTTTCCGAACCGCCCTAAAAAAAACACCACCAGATCTTGGTATAGTAGGCAATCAGCGATCCATCTCTTCTGCTGGAGAGAGAGAGCTATCGCCGGTGTTTCCCAAAAAAATTGACCATGAACTCTTTCCGAATACAAGCAGGCAGTGTACTGTAAAAACGTACAAGAGCAAGAGAGAGAGCCCGCGTGCTCGTTTTCTTGCAAAGGATGACCAATATCCATATTTTCCCCAAAGTTTGACATTGAACGAATTATTTTCGAATACACAGCAAGCAGTGTAATATAAAAGAACATCAAGAGAGAGGGCACGTGTGTGCTCACTTTCTCGCAACGGATGACCAATATATCCAAGACGAAACACCAGCACGCAACGACCACCCTGCCCCCCCCCACCAGATAAACCAAAACACTCGACACAAATACTAACAAACGAAATGCGATTAAACCCGAAAACAACATCACACCTTGCCATCCCCCCCACCCCTCCCCATAACGCCATCTTGCTATTTCCCAAAGAGCAGCCAAGGAGCGTGCTAATATACATGAGTTTACTTTCTCAAAAACAAATGAAAAAAAATCGCGCTCTGAGACTGCTGTCTCTTTACAAACGGCCAAAAGTAAAACATGCGCTTACTTGACGTTTCTTGAAACCATAAGCAAAAAAAATCGGCATTCTGAGATTAACTCTCTCTTTACAAACGCCCGACAAAGCAAAAAAACGAAGATGACACCGTCCGCACAATAAACGATATATCTCGAAAAAAACTACGAGTAACGGTACACGATAATATAAACAATCCTACGATCCTAAGTGGTATGTATGTGTGGTTGGTAGAACAGAAACAACCTCCTGCCAACAAAACCCTTGCAGGATGTTGCGTGCTCTAGATTAAAGCCCGCACAGACGCCTCAAGAATACTTCAATAGACGCACGGCTATCATACCAAATACAAAACCCGAATATACACTTGAAACCAAATAGTAAGACTGCCTTAACGTATCATCCTCAAGAGTCCACCAATAGTAAGTATTAATAGTACACTCAAAAGTATCAAAACATGGTTGTTAAAAAATCGAAAGCAACCGTTACCCAAAAATCAAATGTAAACGTTACTAAAAATCACATGTAAACGTTACTCGAAAATCAAATGTAGACGATACTCAAACATCAAACGTACCTGGTAAACGGTACTAAAAACAAGAGTTACCGCTATTCAAAAATCAAATACCAACGTCACTCAAAAATCAAATGTAAATGTTTACTAAAAAAAAGAGTTTTGCCGTTATTCAAAAATCAAACATCAACGTTAAAAATCAAATGTAAACGTTTTCTAAAAACAAGAGTTTCCGCTACACAAAGATCAAACATTTTAACGTTACTCAAAAATCGCATGTAACCGCTTACTATAAACAAGAGTTGCCGCTAATCAAAAATCAAATAATAACGTTACTCAGAAAACAAATATTAACGATACTGAATAAAAGAGTTATCCTTAAACAAATTCAAATGTTTTCTCAAAAATCAAGTACCACCGTTAAAGAAAAAGCGAAATAATAAGAAAACGAAAATGAAAAAACGGATGAAGCAAAAAGCCAAGGAGCCTCCCTTTTTCTCTCCAAAACCAAAATTGGTTGAATCAAATGTCGACGATTTTTCCGACCTCACCATTCCCTTACTTACAACGACAATCAACAAAAAAGCGAAAGGAAAAGCAGAAGAAAAAGCAAGTAAAAGCGAAAAAAACGCCCAGGTGTGGCCCGATCATGATGTTGAAGCCTGAAGACACCCCCATCATTCCATCAATGAGCATAAACTTGGCACCTGGTGGTAGGGGATGTGGCACAGGCCTAACTTCCGTGCCCACGCCCGAGCATTATTTTGAAACTCGAAGGTGCTGGCGTGAGCACGGTTGTTGAGATTGCGTTGGTCGTTTTTGTTAACCGTGGCAACCCGGCGCGACGACAAAGGACCGATTGAGAGGATCCACCGCGGGCACCTCCGTCATTCCATCACCATTCGCGGTACGGTACGGCTCCCCGAGAGAGGGCGAGGTTACCTGCCGTTACCGCTGCCCGCGGAAGGAGTCTGCGCCGCCTGAGGGAATGGAAGGGGGCAAGGCAGGGCATGGGCGAGGTGGATTGCGGTCACATTTCGCGTACAAATGCCACGGTTTTCCACTTAGTTAGGCCTTAGAGCTATTAAAAACGACCTTTCCCAGGAGTTTTACCCTTTTCTAACTCCAAACATTATTCTACTCTTATTCCAAGTAGTTTGTCCCCCAAACGTGGGTGGACTTATAAAGGGGTTAAGCCGCCTGAGGGAATGGCACGGCAGGGTAGCTAGTGAACTAGATCGCGGTCAATTTTTTTCGTTTACTGCCACGGTTTTGCACTTGTTATAAGTTATAAGGTCCTTCCTACGGAAGAAACAAAATGTCACGAACAGTGACAGAAAAAAACGTGATGTTTTCGAAAAACGTGGCATTTTCGCGGTCACATTTCTCACGTTTCATGCTACGGTTTTCCATGGAGGCAGTACTCGTAGCATTTGTTAGTTATATGAAACTACCCACTACCACCCTACATAGTCACGTGACTACCAGCTTGGCTTGGTGAGTAAATCGTCTGGTTCTGAGCGTGACGTGCGTTGGTTCAATTCCCAGTATAGTAGTGGTCCCTCTATAGTGCCGGTTGAGTAGTACCGATTGCCCGCTATAGTGCTTGTGAAATTGCTTGGCACATGCGCGAAAAAAAAGTATTGGCAGTATGCGGCGTAGTGCCGGTTGCCGCTATAGCGCCGGTATTTCCGGCTGGTTCGTACCGGCACTACAGAGGGACCACCACAATATCGTCGCTTTTATTCTGGCGTTTTTTTGTTTTTTGTTTTGCTCATCCCATCTATTATCTTCGCACTTTTTCTTTCTCCTTCCCCCTCCCTAGTCGTAACTGAGATCCGGGGCCACTAAGCAGGTTCTTCTCCCCCCTCCCCACTACGGTACGCGCCTTCATTTTTTTATCGTGAGAAGAATTCAGCACTTTCTTCCCTCGTCGACTCGCGTCGAATTGTGCTTACCCACGCTAAAAAGCGCTCTCGGCAGTTGGTGTCCCTAGAAATAAAAGTCTCCATACCGAGATTTGAACCCCTGACTCCAACCTTATTAGTAGTCGAGGTTAACCACTAGATTACCGGGACGACCTTGTTGAAAGCCTCGAGCCTAGTAGGTAGTGCTATATACCCACAGAGCTATGATACAACCCTTCCGATCATTCTGGAAACTCCAACTTTCGACCATTTGAATATGTTGATGGGAATGTCATTAACGCGTGCTGTGGAATTTCAGCGTTTCCCCTCGCTTTGTGTCTAGTCGAAACAATAGAAAGTACCCAGAGACGCATCTTCAGGAGGTTTGGATGCGTGCTACGAGAAGCTTCACTCCCGACCAATGCGCGCGATTATAGTACCCGTGCCTTGTCTTATGGTACCCGTGCTTCGTCATCAAGCAACAGGGAATCTTTTGATCAAGAGCAGATCAGCTCAAACTTTCGACCGTTTGAAGCTCTTGCGAAAAGACCATTAGCGCGCCACCGCAAGGGACTCTGTGGAATTTCAGCTTTCCCCCCTCGCTTTGTGCCAAGTCGAAACAATAGAACAAACCCAGAAAAACCGTAGAACGAAGCACGAAAGTCCCATTTACTGTACGTACTGCTGCTGTGGGTCGGACTACAAAGGATCCGATGCCGCTGCTGCGGGTGCGCTTAATAGCGCTTATTGACTGCGCGAATGATGTGCTTACCTTGATGTCCAGACCCTTAAGGTTAGTGTCGGCACCGCCCGGAATGTTGACGATGCAGAGCTTGAACACGTGCGAACCGGCGGGGAGGGAGACCTCAACCTGTAGCGGCGGGACACGGAAGCGGTGAGCGACAAAGAGTGGCGAAAACAAGAATTGCGCGTTTCGCTCGAAGTCTGGCTGGACTTCACGGCTAGTTATTAGTGGGTAGTGGAGCAAACGTCAACCAACTGACTTCGTCTTTATTAGCTAACATCACACGTGGAGCGACAAAACGCGCCAGCCAGGTGCTAAGACGCAGAACTCCGCAAATCACAGCACGCAACTAATTGTACTATACAGCCAACTAAATAACTAGTCGACGACTTGAAGTCAGCCAACTCACAACCTAGCCCTAGTAGTCCTCATACACTGCGTCCCTAAAGTCACAGAGCTTGTATCTCTCTAGAATAAATAATCGACACGGACATTAAATGCGCTGTATATCGATGGGTAGAAAGAACGGTTTAGTGTGAAGAACACACGCACAAGGCTTACCGTTCAACGTTTTACCAAAAAAAAACAAACATTAACTTATCGAATCGGTGGCAAGTGCTGCAATCGTCGAATAGTGCGTTCTTTTGTTGCCTCTGAAGTCCCTAAAAAATGCTACCCCTACACCCGTACCGTAGCAGCACGCGTTACTTACCGGATCGGTGTCGGCCCACTCATTCCAAGAGCGGCTCGAAGGCAGGTCGGTCCTGTAGAGCACCGTGCCCGGCGAATTCTTGTTGCACTCTAGGTCGGACTCGTCGTCGACGGTTACAGAAAGCGCGGTGCTGTTGGCGAGGGTGGCGTATCGAACCGAAACGTCGAACAGTCCGCTCTCCGACGCGTACACGGTGTACTTCAGCCATTCACCTGTTGAAAAAAATACACCAGGTATATTATTAAGATACTGTAGGTCTCGCTAGGAACTCGCGCTAGTGGATATTTGTAACTGTCGTCAACCCAACACCCCAACCCAACCCAACCCAATCCAACCCTACTGGTACATACTGCTGTGCTGTTGTATACTGTTGCTGCTGTCTCAGTGGTCACAAATATCCGTTTTTAATTAATTTTTCTTTTTGGGAGATCTCAGGTGGTCGGGCGGGACATGCGGGAGATTCGGGCATGCGAGGGTGGAAAGAAGCCCTTATTTGTTTGACGCCAATCTTAAACTAGAAACTCGCTTCGCTCATAATTATTAATACTGCCATCCGGCAATATGCTGCATGAGCTTCAACGTTGATCATTCATGAACACATAGAACGGGACGTCGGGTGTGTTTTAAAGGGCTCCTCGCGTGTGGGGCTCCATTACTCACCAAAGAACCCGGCTTTTTGAGAAAAATTGCACGCTTCATTCGATGAACAATCTCATGGCCTAGGTATGTACCGGATAATATTGTGAAACTTAAGTTGAACTCCAACAATATTGGGTAGTTCCTCTGTTGAGGACCCTCGTCAGGTATCAAGGTTTGGGCTCACAAGCAAATGTGTCAGGAGACAGCCAGGTGTCAAGCTGTCTGTCTGTCAAAGCTTTCTGTCACGGCAAATCCATCGGTCTAGATGCACATCCCCTATCTCCCCGGCACAAAACGCATCATTATATGTGTGGAAACTCCTTTTATAATTTTTATTGTACCACCAAGCATGACGCTTTCTTATCAATGTCCCCACATTCTCTTTGAATGCGGACAAAAATGGAGCATAACGTCGGAAAACAAACAAACAACTAAAACTAAAAACAGGACACAAAAAAATACTCAACCAATTGGTCAAGCGTTCGTTTCCCAGAAAACGGGGCTATTTTTTTTGTGTCCCCGTGTTTTTGGCTGTCAAACCTGTCTGTCAAGGGGTGGAAGTGCTGTCTCCCGGCATCTTTGCTCACGGGTGCAGCCTCCAACATAGCACGGCTGGGACGCATCTTCTACCTCAGCAGCCCGGGCCGCTTCACGTCGCCGATGCTATTCTATAATCGACATACTTTTTCAACATTTGCCCCCCCTGAAGTCCCCAAGGGGTTTCATCATCTCAGCAAGGCGGTACGCACCAGGTATCCCGTAGCCCACGTGGAGGGTCCCGTCGTCGCCCGCTTCGAGGTCAACCGAAGAGTTTCGGGAGCCTTCTCCCCCCAGGTTGTCGGTGCTGTCGTCCCAGTACGCGACTCCCTGGTACCCGTTTAAAAAAAGCGAACGGAGGGGTTAAGTTAACCCTTATTGCGTGCTGGGATAGAGGTGCTGTACCTCTTTTTGGCTTTTGGCCAAAACATTTCTTAATGGACGGGGCTCCTCAACTGACGAACTACTTAATAATAGCATCGTTGGTGTCTTACCATGCTATTCGTTGTATACCTAGGCCATGGGGTGGTTCATCGGGTTGTACTTTCATTTTTTCTTAACGCCAATTTTTTGGGTGAGATAAAGAGCTATTTAAATCAAGCAGGAGCTTTTCAGGAGCTTTACAAAAATGAGGTGCACCTCTAACGTAGGATGCGTCCCTTTTATGAAGAAAAACGTATCCCACGCGCATTCCCAAGTACTTTTATCCCAAAAACCTTGGGTGCCGTTCGAACTGAGTCAACCCTTCTCACCGCTGCAAAAGTTAACTATACACTAATTCCAAGTAATTTCTCCCCCAAAACGTGGGTGCAGTTCTAAAGGCGTTAAATTGAACGACCAAGGCTACAATAGGGGGTTTGTCGGCGTCCCCGATGGTCTAGTGGGTTAACCTCGTAACCACTAAGGTCGATTTCGCAGGTTCGAGCCCCCCCGGAGTGCATGTTCGTACTCGTAGGGACTTTTTCTTGTGCAAAACAAAAATGGACTTGCGGAAAGCGCGAGAGCGTGAGCTAGCAAAAATTCGATGAAAATCGACGAGCGTTGAGAATGCTGAGCCTTCTGCGAGACGAAAATGAAAGGCACGTGCCGGGGGGGGGAGAAGGGACGACACCTTTGACCGCGGCTTGTCCAGAAGCTAGAAAGTAAAAGTGAGATAAAAAAAAAGGGGAGTGTACCCCCATTTTCACTACCCAGTTTAGGAAAAACGTGCCAGGAGCTCTGGTCCTCATCCAAAAATGGCCTTTTAATACTTTGATGGCGCGGCGTGACACGCACCTCCTCCGTGGCAGTGCATATCGCGAGACAGAAAAGGACAAAAACTTAGAGACTGCAAAGAAATAAGGTAGGCACTCGCGCGAGTGGCTCTAAGCCGCTGAAAACGGAGGCCCTAAAAGTGAAACCTCTACAGTAGCCTTGATTGAACTTTCGCTCGGACTCACTGCCCTACGAAGTTTGCGGCGGTGGATGGTATACCCCACGTCCCCCCCCTGATCGAATTTGTAGGCGCCGATGAACCAATAATGCTACTGTTGTGCTCTTAAGAACGCCCACATATACCAAAAGAATAGCTAGCATAGTGGATATAAGCCTAGATGGTATCCTAAGTGATCGACCTTCAAGCTCATGCTGCACATCGTCGGATGGAAAAAAAAACGTAATATCAGCCTATTTGGTATCCACACGTTTCCCCCCACGTCGAAGTTGCAGGCGTCGATGAATCCGGGGTCGGACAAAGCTAGCCCCCCGAAAAACTCACGATTATTATGTTTGCCATCCTCTAATGTGCAGCACAAATTACTTCAACGTCGATCACTCACAAACATTCCCAGAAAAAACAAGATAATCAAGGGAAACCAAACCATAAAAAAAAAAACAAGGGAAACCAAAATAAATAAATAAGAGGTGTCCTCGCGTTTCCCCCCTCGTCGAAGTTGGAGGGGTCGATGAACCCGGGGACGGACGTAGCTACTCCCCCCCCCAAAAAAAGCCCAACTACGCCAAAATAATTGCCAGCATAGAGCTCTTATGGCTATAAGCCTTGATGGTATGCTCACGTTTTCTCCCTCGTCGAAGTTGGAGGCATAGATGAACCCGGGGACGGATGCAGGTAGCCCCCCGTAAGGTTTCCCTTCCGAGCAGGTGCAGTCGCTCTGGCATGACTGACATCCTTCTTTCTTCGTAACGTCACACCTAATGTCGCGATTAGGATTTAAGTGGTTTGCCTTATAATAGTACCGCTGGGGTTTTAAACGTTAGTATTTTTAAACATAGCCACTTTTTGTCATCGGCTTTTCGTAGGGGATCAACAATGAAGCAATAATGAACAATAACAATAATGAAGAAGCTACGAAGTATACGAACTCACGTTCCGCCGTCGTTGCAAGCCCCACTGTTCTCTATGTCCGGAGGGGATCAACCAAGTACGCTCATCAAAAATGAAGCTATGAGGTATCGTTATTATCGTTTTTGTCATCCGACCAAGTGCATCATGAGCTTCAACCTCGATCACTCATACATATTCCCAGAAAATAGTATTAGTTAGTGTTATTATTACCACCCGACCAAGTGCGTCATGAGCTTCAACCTCGATCACTCACAAAGATTCCCACAAAGCAGTATCTTTTTCCATCCGACAATATTGTATGTGCGGCATGAGCTTCAATCTCGATCACTCATAATAACATTCCCAGAAAAAAGAAAACCATGGGAAACCCAAAAATAACCCTACGATGTCTAACTCTACGTCCGGAGGTTCGATTTAAGTGTGCTCGTCAAAACTGAAGATGGAGTATGTATGCGAACTCACGTTCCGTCATCGTTGCAAGCTTGCTGATCTCTACGTCGATGGTCATCCCATCCTATCACCCGGTGTGATATATTATTATAGTGATATACAACGTCCCAGCTGAAATACAACGTCACATGCGGCGGGCGTGAGCTAATAAACATATCACCGGGTGTGGAATACTCTAGGGTGTGTGATATATAACGTCGTACACGGTAGTACGCTCGTCATTAATGAAGCTAAAGTCTATATGTACGAACTCACGTTCCGTCATTGTCGCAAACGCCGCTGGTCTCCATGTCGAAGGTGATCTCATCCAGCGAGAAACCGCCATTGGCCACGCAAACGCGGATGGTGTGTTGTCCCACTTCCAGTCGGGTCTGCACGATACCAATGTGGCGTTTTCACGCCATCGATAAGGGGTGGGACGTGGTCAGGAGTGTGGACGGGCGTGGGCGCGCGGATCTAAAATAAAGCGCCGAGTGATTACGTGTTGTGCTGTCGGGCGCTTCGGCGACACATTTTTGCTGCGCTGCTGCAGGGCGCCATATACGATGACATGCAAAAGCGGCCATTGGGACGGGCATAATTCTACTCGTACTGCTGCGCACTCACGAAAACGGTGGATCCTA
The DNA here is from genome assembly GCA_036873875.1 of Laminaria ephemera. NCBI lineage: Eukaryota > Phaeophyceae > Laminariales > Laminariaceae > Laminaria > Laminaria ephemera. The sequence continues at coordinate 10,483 of JAYJMJ010276870.1, forward strand.
TCGCATTGATCACATGTTTGGTCGCTTTACCCGGGCAACGAAGGGATTTTTATAGTACGGGTGGCTACTGTTCCATTGTGCAGCCAAGGGCGTGGTTTGAACTGGAAAACCACGACCCACCGTGAAGGGGGCCGTTCGGACAAACGGTCCGGTTGCCCCTCCGCTGCTGGGCATTGTCGAGGACCCGAGGAAAGCGCTGGGATTCTCTTTCGAGTCGCACGTGTAGGCGTCAAGGAAAAAGTTAGCCTTTCCAATAGAAGCTGACGCGTAACGAAGAGTCACGTTGTAGTTTGCCGTTGCTGACACCTTGGAAAACAGGGGGGGGGCGGGGGGGACGGTCGGAAATTAGTTATCGCCTCCGAAAAAACAAAGTAATTTATTGTTTTGCTAGGATTTTTTTGTTTTTTGTGAGTGACCACTTGTTGAATCTCATGCTTCTCACTGTCGGATGGCAAAAATATACCATTTGTCATTATGTTTGTCATTCGACAATGTGAACCATGAGTTTCAGCATCAATCACTCGTAAAAACATTGCTATAAAGAAGAAAACCAAGTGACACCTATACGAACATATGAATATTAACATTGTAGTCTAAGCTTATACTCACCGTGACGGTGTAAAGAAGCCACTCTCCTTGTGCCGTCCACCTCCAAACAACGTTGCCTTCCGCCTCCTGGAGTCCTACGAAGCCCTCGTCCGAAGACGTGTCCGAAGAGACGGAGGCGTTGCGGTAGTCGCTGAGAGTCGCCATCCTTTCGGTGCAGTTCACGCTCTGGCTGGACTCGCACGGGTTTTCATGGAAACTCACCCCCTGAGAGGGCAAGGTAACATGTGCGGAATCAATCAACTTAAAAGGTGTTTTGGGCGGAGATTCTCGACCTCACAGCTGAGGCTTTCTTAATGCAATTATTATGTGAAGAATGCGTCTATATTATACTTTGTAGTTATGGAGGGGGAATAATCCATTCATTCGTACATACTAGTTCAAGACATTAATAAGTTTCCACATCCGCGGCAGACGGTATGAAGAACCTCAGGTGCTATGCCTCATTGGAGTAGCGGTGAAGTGGTGTTTCGATCCAAAACAGTTTTGATCGCGGAGCGTTTCAGCTTGTGCAGCAGCGACAGCAGAGAGTTACACCGTCCAGGCCGCTGAGCTACTTCAGTGCGAAGGTGCCAAACAACGGTCCGTCACCAAAAACCAAGCATCGGTCATGGGCGTACGGCCGATGCGTTCCACACTATGACCTACCAGGTAGTAGTTGCGGTATTGGCAAGCGTCCGTCGATACGAGGAACCTCATGTTCTGTGCCTCGTTGCAGTAGCGGCGAAATGTTTTTTCGATTCAAAACAGTTTTGATCGAGGAGCATTCCTGCGAGCTCAGCAGCGTCAGCAGAGATTAACACCGTCCAGACTGCTGTTCTATTTTAGATCAAAGACCCCTAAGGACAGTCTCTCACCAAAAACGAGCATGGGTGATGGGCGGACGGTCAACGCGTTCCACACAAACATCTACCAGGTAGTAGTCACGGTATTGGTCGGCGCCCGTCACGGCATTTTTTCATAATGTTTGCTGTCCATCACACCCCTTAACTGCTGTCCTTGGGCAACTTTGCTTTAGAAAGAGTCCTGGGGGGGGGGGGGGGGGGGGGGGGGGGGGGGGGGGGGGGGGGGGGG
>JAYJMJ010276897.1:0-12161 GCA_036873875.1 Laminaria ephemera
CGGGGGAGAGGGATGAGAGGCCCCGTGACCTCAGTACACGTACACAACTACAACGATAATAATAACAACAAGAACACAATCTCTTCTTTTGCTCCCGCGCCTCATGGCAAGGTCGAGCGGTGCACCACCCGGCGCACGAGTTGCCCCCTTAGGGGCGCCTTGAGTGTAGGCGTACCTTCTCGGCCACTTTCCTCCCTTTCTTAGCTTTCGCCCAGCACCTGTTAGTTTCCTATACTTAGTATTCCCCGATGTCCATACTTTATCCCAGGTAATAATTTACGGGTGTGGTAAAGGCTACTGCTAGTACTGGCGGGGATAATGTGTTACTGGTGTTGTAAATGCTACTGCTAGCACCGGGGGGGGGGGCACCTTAAGCGTAGTCGTACCTTTTCGGCCACCTTCCTCCCCTTCTGTGCTTTCGCCAGACGCCTATTAGTTTGCTATACTTTTAAGATTCCCCCATGCCAACACTTTATCCTAGATAATGTTTTAGTGGTGTGGTAAAGGTTACTGCTAGCACCGGGGGGGATAATATGTTACTGCTGTGGTAATGGCTACTGCTAGCACCGGGGGGGACATTAATTTACTGATGTTGTGAAGGCTACTGCTAGCATTGGGGGGGGATGCCTTAAGCGTAGCCGTACCTTCTCGGCCACCTTCCTCCCCTTCTTTGCTTTCGCCAATCGCCGATTAGTCTCCGCCAACTCCAGCCGCAGCCGCCGCCCTTCAGCCTCCGCCTTTTCTCTGTCATGATCCTCTGTGCGATTTTCTTCGCTGCTTCTTTCCTCGGTTGCCCCCCCGCTGCTGTCTAAAGACCCCGATTTATCACCCGGGGTGGTACTGTCGCCGGCGTCGGAAGACCCTGGCTTATCTCCCGAGGGTGCTCTCCCACTCTTGTCTGAAGACCCCGGTTTATCACCCGGGGGTGCTCTTCCGCTGCTGTCGGAAGACTCCGGTTTATCACCCGGGGTGGTACCGTTGTCGGTGTCGGTTGATGCGGTGACGGTAGTTGCGGTAGCGGCAGCTGCGATGTCGCTGCTGCTAGGAGATACATCGGCAACAGCAGTGTCGCTGGCTACATCCGAAGCATTACGTTCGCGGCTGGGTTTGGTCGGGGGCTCGGACGAGACCGACACCTGCCGTGGAGTGGTTTGTTTATAAAATCAATTATTACATGCCATGGCATACGCTAGCTGCGAGCTTGGCATCTGACATGGCCAATACTAAGCTTTGTTTGGAGACACTTCGGCCGTTGTTACATACCATGGTATATGTTAGCTGTGAGCTTGGCATCTGACGTGGTGAACATTAAGCTTTCTTAGGAGACACTTCGGTGACAGCAGTGTGGCTGGCCTCGTCCGACGCATTGTTTGACACCTGGTACATTGTTTTCCCCGCTGGTTAGGACACAGTCATGATCGACCTCGCAGCTGGGTTTGGCAGGGGGGGGGGTGGACGAGAACGACACCTGCCGTGCCGTGGAGTGTTTTTTTTTTAAAATAAAATAATATTACATACCTGGTAATCATTAGCTGTGAGTTTGGCATCTGACATTGTTGATTGTGTTGGTTATATAGCACTATCCACTGGTACGGGGGAACATAGAAATCAGGACCAAATATGGTTAGTAATAACGGTGGAATATAAAGGTTTTCGTGTATATCGTGGGTCCTGATTACTATGGTCCTCCGTTCCGTAATAGGCCACTCAGTCACTTTGACTGACTGGTTTAATTGATAGTGCTACATAATCAACAGACATGGTCAATAAATTAGTCAGTTTTGTTGGGAGAGACTTCGGCTACAGCAGCACCGCTGATTTCGTCGTCCGATACCGATAAGCTGTTTCCTCCACCGGTTTGGACGCTGCAATTATTGTCCTCGCGGCCGTGCTTTGTCTGGTTTGGGGCTGTCGAGACGACACCGACATCTGCAGCAGAGTGTTTTTGTTTTTTTTTAAAATAAAGTATTTACACTCGTGCGTATGATACCATGCCTTTTATAAAATTATTTCAAATACGTCAACATTCTACGATAGAGGTGCACCAGCTTTTTTCTGAGACTCCTCACTTGAGAAGCTCTGTACTTCACCCACAAACTGATTTTGAGTAAACCAAAAGAGTAACCCCGATCAACAAAACCCATGGCCTAGGTACACAAAAAAAAATAACATTGCTAAACAACAATGACATCCTGACGATTTTGGGTTAAGGAGCCTCGTAAATTCATAAACAAAAACGTCAATATGTGCTACCTCCACCGTAGCATGCCACCTATTTTGTTTTAGGCTCCTCACTTAAGGAGCTCTTTACCTCACCCCAGAAAACTGGCGTCGACAAAAACACTAAACCTGCCTTCGACAAAAACAATAACAGTGCAACCCAACGAACAATCCCATGGCCTAGGTATGTAATAAATAACATAGCAAAACCCAAATTGTGTTCAAAACGATATCCGGTAATTCCTCAGTTGCGAATCCCTGTCAGTCGGGAATGCTTTGGCCCAAAAAGAGGTACTGTACCCCTATCGTAGATCATGCTACTATTTACGGGGGAACATAGTAATCAGGACCAAATCTGTTTAGTAAAAACGGTGGAATATATAGGTTTTTGTGTATGCCGTGGGTCCTGATTACTATGGTCCTCCGTAAACAATAGTACTAATAGTACTAATAGTGCTAATAGTACGGTAGAGGTGCACCATTTGTTTTCTGAGGCTCCTCACTTGAGGAGTTCTACACCTCTCCCAAAAACCTTACTTGTGGAAAAATAAAAGTGCTGCCTGATGAACAATCCCATGGCCTAGGTATTCAACCAAAATTACTGCAAACAAAAAGAACGAAATTCCGACGGTTTTGGGTTAAGGAGCAGCGTCATTCTGAAAACGATTCAGCCAAAAAGAGCTATTACGGAGGACCATAGTAATCAGGACCTACGACACACACAAAAACCTATATATTCCACTGTTTTTGCTAACCAAATTTGGTCCTGACTACTGTGTTCCCCCGTAATATATACCCTTGTGGTAGCACGTGTCGGCAACACACATCAATCTTCTCGCCCGATTGCTCGACACGGTTCGATAGCAGTGGTAGGTTGACAGCACGCCAGATCAATCAGCGTCTCCTGCGTACCATGTACCTGGTAGATCACATAGACGCGGGCTGCGATAGAGGTAGCATTCTTTTGGCTGAAACATTTTCTAAATGACGGGGCCCCTCAACCCAAATCGTCGGGATTTCGTTCTTATCTTTTTGCTACGTTTTTCGTTGTATACCTAGGCCATGAGATGGTTCGGCGGGTCAGCACTTTTATTTTCCCCAAAAATGAGTTTTGTTAGGAGAGGTATAGAGATCCTCATGTGAGGAGCCTCAGAAACAAAGTGGTGCACCTCTGCCGTTGCGTGCATCTATATTCTCAAACAACGCGGAACGCGGTTACCCGTTTTTCAGCTAACGCGTCCAAAAGCAATCATACCGTTCTTTCATCTGCCTTTCGACACTGTAACAGATGTACCAGGCGCATCTCACTTTTTTGTCGACCGAGGTGGACGCGGCCGTGGCGTCAGCGGCAGGCGCACCGCCTGCACCTGCTTGGTCCTCCCCCGATGAACCTAGCCGTGGGAACGAGTCACGAGCGTGATTCGTTTGTTGCGGGCTGCCCCCCCCCACAAATGCCTCCTCCGCGGTAGGAGGAAGCGCCTCTGACGCTGCTGCCGCTGCCGCTTTCAGTACTCTGATCTAAATTGGGCCAGAGGGGAAGAAAACAATCGATGCAAATCGACGAGCAGTTGGAATGGGAAGGCTGAACCCTCTGCGCGATATAAATGATTGCGTGTACCGGGGGGGAGAAAGAACGACACCTGTGACCATGGCTTGTCCAGAAGGACGCTGAGGGCAAAAACCTCATTAATATGAGTTGAGCTGGAAAGTACAAGTGATGATCAAAATAAAAATTTGTCCAGGAGGCCGCTAAGGGTAAAACCTCCTATTAAACCTTTTGGAGCCCGTGCATACCGATCAAAAAAACGACGAGCGCTATCGCATCAAGCGTCTAGGAAGAGAGTGCAGCAGTACGAGTACCGCCATGCTTCGCGCGTGTCTTACAGCTCCTTACATGGCAGTTCGGATACACACTCTATTCCGGCGACCCGGATTGCTTCGTCTAGCAGATGTTATAATCGTTGTTTATTTTTGACAGTTTTTCGCTCTGTAGCCCCCAAGGGGTCAATACGAGTTGAGCTGGAAAGTAACAGTGATGATACCAAAATAAGAAACTACCCCCTCGCGAATATGCCTACATAATTATTAACGCGATACCTTTGCCTTTTCTCCCTCATATTTACGACGGAGTGGTTTGAAGTCCTCTTTTGATACGGCGCCGTCAAATGCTATCCGGCGAGGATGGAGATTGTTGGTTTTTAAATTGAACCAAACCTAGTATAGCTACCCTTTGTCTCGAACATCCCTACATATACATCAGGGATCGCGGTAGGTCTAGTAGGTCTAGTGTCGCTGCGCTACAGAACCCCCTTGCCGCGTACTAGCGGGCTTACCCGTACCTGGTACACGGGGTTGACTAATCCTGGCCCCATCGCCCCGAAAATATCGCTGCTACTACTAGCCGCGACTACTTGTACCGAACGTTGACTAAGTGTCGGCTACTCAGCCTTCACTTAACAATACGTTATTTGGTCCGCCAACGGTAAACACTTAATCTCAGTAAGGCTTGAAACCTTACGATGAGACCAACCTTGAATAGCCTTGAGCATATGCTACAATGTATACACAACGTAACCTGACGCGTGCCACGAGAGAGGTATCTGGTAGCACATTTTGACTGAAACGTTTTCTGAACGACGGGGCTCCTTAACCCAAAATCGTCGGGATTGTTTTTGTTTTTTTGTTGTTGTTGCAATATGTTTCTTTGTATATACCTATTGAGCATGAGATTGGTCATCGGGTAGCACTCTTGTTTTTCTCGAAATCAGTTTTTTGGGTGAGGTATGGACCTCCTCAAGTGAGGAGCCCCAGAAAACAAGTAAATGGTGCACCTTTATCGTGGCATTAGGATTTAGTATAGCGCTCGCCGCGGAGCACCATTTTCTGAATCGACGCGTAGCACTTTTTTTCGGGCTTTTTTTTTGTTTCTGAATAACGGAGCTTCTTAACCCAAAATCGTCGGGGTGTCATTCTTGTTTTGCAATCTGAATTTTTTTGTAGACCTAGGCCATCATGGGTGTGTTCATCAGGTTGCACTTTTAGTTTGTACGCAAAATCAGTTTGTGGGTGAAATGCAGAGCTCCTCAAGTGAGGAGAACTCAGAAAAAAGCTGGTGCACCTTTATCGTAGAATGTGTCCATTTTTTTAATCGACGCGTGTTACGATAAAGGTAGCATTTTTTTTGTGGTAAAAACGTTTTCTGATATGAATATGACGGGGCTCCTTAACCCAAAATCGTCGGAATGTCATTCTTGTTTTGCGATATATTTTTTTTGAATTACCTAGGCCATGGGTTTGGTCATCGGGTTGCACTTTTAGTTTACTCAAAATAAGTTTTTTTTGGGTGGGGTATAGAAGTCCTTAAATGAGGAGATGAAGAAAAAAAAATGGTTCACCTTTATCGTAGCATGTGTTTTTTTGTGACGCGTGCTACGATAAGAGGTAGCACTTTTTTTGTGGTAAAAACGTTTTCTGATATGAATATGACGGGGCTCCTTAACCCAAAATCGTCGGAATTTCATTCTTTTTTTTTTGCAGTAATTTTCGTTGCATACCTAGGTAATCTGATTGTTCATCGGGTAGTACTTTTATTTTTAACCAAATCAGTTTTTTTAACCAAATCAGTTTTTGGGAAGGAGGATAAGAGTTTCCCCAAGTGATGAGCCTCAGAAAACAAATGGTGCACGTCTAACGTAGCATGCGTCCTAAACGCTCTGAGGCTCTTCGCGTGAGGAGCTTTACGAACCTCACCCAAAACACACGCCTCTTAAAGAAAAATAACGAAAATGAAACCTGATGAGCAATGCTTCGACCTATTCATAGGTAATGAACGAGTGCTATGGTCAAGACACACGCATGCTTCGACCTAGGTAATGAACGAATGGTATGGTCAAGACACACGCTATTCATAATACGATAGAGGTAGGCCCGTTTGTTTCTGAGGCTCCTCACCTGAGGAGCTCTGCACTCTAGCCACAAAACCGATTTTTTTAGTATAAACTGAAAGTTGCAACACGACGAACAAACCGATGGCCAAGGTATACAAAACAATTCATATTTTGGAAAACAAGAATGACATCCCGACGTATTTTTGGGTTAAGGAGCCCCGTCATTCAGAAACAAAAAATGCCAAAAAATGCCACCTCTATCGTGGCACTATTACTACCGGGATTAGGCCACTCTCGTGAGTGGCCATGTGACTGACCCCAAAAACGAACTCGAAGGTGCAAGATTTTGTTTTTTAATAACAAAGCAAGCAAAATCAAGCCGGTGGCATTTTCACGAAATGAAAAAAGCACAAAGAAATATGATTTTTTTGCGCAGAAAAAAAACGGGTAGTCATGTCAACTCGCGCGAGCGACCCCGAGCGACTGAAATAAAATATCCTAAAGGTACCCTCCCTACCGTGGATTTGGTTCGGCTAGGCAGCCAACGAACGATGTTGAAAAAAAATCACAGAGGATCCAAAAGATATCGGGTAGCTTTTCGGTTGAGGAACCCCATCAGCGGGCAATGTTTTTTTTGGGGGGGGACACATCCTACGGTAAAGAGATGCACCATTTTGTTTTCTGAGACTCCTATCCCCCATTGGAGGAGCTCTACACTCCACCCAAAAACCCGATTTTTTTTGAGAAAATTAAAACTTCAACCCGATGAACAATCAGATCAATCGCATGGCCTAGGTGCACAATAACATCCTGTTTTGAAAACAAGAGAATGACATTCCGACGGTTTTGGGTTAAGGAGCCCCGCCATTCACAAAAAAAATTGTTCGCCAAAAAATGCGCAGCCCCTACCGTGTGACGTCGTCCAATGACATTTCACGGCAAGAGGCGAGCGTATAAGCTCTTTGACGCACGCTACGATAGAGGCAGAGCCTACCTTTTTCTGAGGATCCTTTCGTCAGGAGTTCTGCACCTCGTCCACAAAACTGATTTTGAGGGAAACGGAAAGTGCAACCCGATGAACAATCCCGTGGTCCAACGAAAACACGTTTAAAATAAAATGGGTATCTCAAATGAAGGATACGCCAGCTAACACTGGATTGCGAATGCACTTGAGCTAAATCGACACACGACACGTATGAAAATACGTGGAAGTGTGGTGAGCTTAAGCTTTATTTTTCCCCATCCGCCGGAGGATAAAAAAAAACAAAAACAAAAACAAAAAATCCCGACGATGTTGGGTAGTTCCCCCGTGTAGGAGCCCCGTAGTCGGAAGCAGTTTGGCCCAAAAGCGCAACCTCTATCGTAGAACATGTCCTTTGTTGAACGGCGTACAGTACGCGACATCACCTCCTACTGGAGTTTAAGGTGCTTAACCCGCTTGTTACGGAGGATCATAGTAATCAGGACCAACGATGCGCACAATAACCTACATATTCCACTGTTTTTTGCTAACCATATTTGGTCCTGATTACTACGTTCCTCCGTAATAGCACTAGAGTGCTATAGGGCCCATGAACTGGCCCCAAATTTATGTGGTATTACTGGGTTTTAGAGGCATGCTCTTTTGAGGGGACTTTGAATGCCCCGTTTACCACGCCAAAGCTTTGAAAATTGAGGTACTGTCTGCTGTGGTGGGCCCAAAGAGTCCGGGCTCTGCTGACATGGTCGTAGTTGATTATTTTTTTGCGGTTTCCGAGTGGGTGCTAAGAGGGTTAATTAAGGCTGGATTGTTGCGCGAAACGCAAGATAATGTTTGCACTGAATTTCGTATAGGATACCTGGTATATATGTATATACCCTGCCTCACAATAAACATAGTTTGAGCCTGGCGCGCCTACACGGCCAAAGCTACTGCACCTCCACACGCAGCTTGCAAAGATGAATTTCAACGGAAATCTCGATCTCACAGCTGGCGTACCTTTTTTTAAAATATGCAAAAACAAAACTACATCCATGTCATGGATGTTCATGGATGTTGCGCGCGCAGACGAAGGCTGTGTGAAGGTCGTTCCTAACGAACGCAAAACAAAACACGATTCCACTCACAAAAAAACACGACTCGTGACGTTTTGAAATTCTCCCCACATAAGACAGATCAGATCCCATTTCATGATCTGTGTCTCTCAGGGAAGACAGATCCCTGGACGTGTGCTACGATAGAGATAGCACTTTTTTATTTTTTGTTTCTGAAATGACGGGGGCTCCTTAACCCAAAATCGTCGGAATTTCATTACTCTTTTGCGATACTTTTGGTTGTATACCTAGGCCATGGGATTCTTCGTCGGCGAGCACTTTTCGTTTTCTCAAAATCAGGTTTTGGGTGAGGTTTAGAGGTCCTCAAGTGAGGAGCCCGAGAAAAAAAATGGTTCACCTCTATCGTAGTCAAGATGATCTGCACGGCCTATAGATCATATTGCCGTGTTAGAGCCGGATGATCTGAACGATCTAGCACAGGTTTCCTGGGGTGGATCTGTACTACACGGATCCTGCACAACATATGATAATGACAGATATAGGATCTCGATGATCTAGATCGTGATCTGTACGACGTGTGAAGTTCTGGAATGAACAGGTTTTCAAAAAGAAAAAAAAGAAAAACGTTTTTTTTTGTCACCAATCCTGTGACATCAATTTTTATGGAAAATTTCAAAAAAAATTCAAAAAGCACGATTCGTGCCAAGTATCTCGATTCGTGAAAATGTCACGTTTTTTTTTTGTCACAATCCATTACATTTGTTTTTGCGTTCGTTAGGAATGACCCTAAAAGGTGACACATGTGTCTTACCTCTATCTTAACGTTTTTTGTCACGATTCCTGACATTTTTTCTTCTCCGTTTAGAATGATCCTAAGGTGTGTCTTACCTCCATTTTGACGGTTCCGGAGAGTATAATGTACAGCGAGTTTTTGCCCTCGTCAGAGAGGTAGACAATAGCGCCGGGCACCACATCGTACAACTCCGCGCGGCAAGCAATTGCTGACCTGCATACACAATACGTGCACGGAAGTACAGCCCCACTCGCGACAGGGCGTCGTTTATGTGTTTATCGACACTTTTTCCCTCGGAAATGTTTGACAGATCATCGATCCCCACCTGACGATCTAGATCTTTCAGGGAAGATCTGTATGGTCTAGCTCATGTTGCCGGGTGGGAGCCGTATGATCTGCATAATCTATAGTGCATGTTTCCTGCGTTGGATCTGACCTCTACATATACAACAGTGAACGCTACACATACAGATCCTACACAACATTTCACAACGGCAGCTACAGGATCTACTGTAGATTTTCTAGATCGACAGATGATCTAGATCGTGATCTGTCCTATGTGTGAATGATTTGGACTCCAGGAGGACACATCGTTTACAACTTATATTCTCCTCCTACCTGGTGTACAGCAGTATGTATGATACGCACAGTAGCGTCTTCTGCCCTGCACGAAACACGCAGAGTCAGCCCACATGGTATACAGCAGTGTAATATGTACGTACAGCAGTAGCGTCTGCTGCCTTGCGCGAAAAAGGATAAATGATTCAGGACTCAGGACACGTACTCGTACGTACGCGTACTCGTGGTGCCGATGCTGCATGATTCACGTCACATAGCGTCAGACTACAGCACATTAATAATTCGACACATTATTCAGGACTCAGGAACCAAGACACCTATATGCAGTACCTGGTACGGACGTGGGTACGGGTACTTGTATTCCAGGTATATCATACCTGGTGGCGATGTCGAGCTATCGTACGAAGCTAGCCCGATAAGGGCAAAGTAGGCGGCGTTCGCTATGTATACAACGTGCATCCGTAGAACACGTACAGGTATCAAATACTCGTAGCGTCATATTACGGTACTTGTTTTGCATACTAATTCGATAAATGGTTCAGGACTCAGGACACCCACGTACCTGGTGGCGATGTCGAGCTGTCGTACGAAGCTAGCCCGATAGAGGCCGTTAGCGATCTCGAAAACATCCTCGGCCTTCCGCTGCTCCTGCGGGATCTTCAGCAACCGAACCAGTTGCTCAGGAACGCCTCCCTCTTCTCCTCCACCAGCAGCGTCTTCGTTCGTGTCGCTCGGTTCCGCCATAAACTACGAGTACGCTACGTGCGAAAGACGGAGCCTGTGCAGAACAAGCGGCTATACGTACAGCCCCGCCCTTTGCTACTGCAAAAATGATCCCACTCTAATTCCAAGCAGTTTGTCGCCCAAAACGTGGGTGTAGTTCTCGAGGGGAGAGATAGGGTTAGCGCTCTCCTGGTACTCGTATAAGACGAATATACTCGTATATATGATGTCGACGATCTGTTTGGTGCAAGCCGACCTGTATCCTTCATGAGGACATACCTGGTAAGATATGCACCCCGTGGCACGCGCGGTCGAAGTATTACACGCAGCTTACAAAGATGAGTTCCGACGAAATCCTCGATCTCACGGCTGAGATATCTTTTTTATTTCCATAAAAAGAAGATACGGCAAGAAGACATGCTGTTCCTTGGGTCTACAAAGATCGGACAGCCCCTCTCCACCCCCCCCCGCCGTGCCTTGTCTTACATGTGGTGCGATCCTGTAACATGAACTGAATGTGCGTGGATATACACATACTGTACCAGTACATAAAAGATGAACGGACGAAAGAACTCGATTTTCTGACTTTCAGTTATTCCGCCGCACGAAACGCCATTTTTGTTCCCCTTCGAAGCGACCAGCGGCGGAAATATTACCTCCTCGCCAACATCTTCGTCTTCGCTGCGATATCTTCAGCTGCGTATCTTGTTATCTTGTTGTCTTGATATCTTCGAGCCTCGAGTCTCGAGGGAGAGAGTACACGAGCCACTGCCTCTGACCACGACTTACTCCGACGTTCCCAAGTGCGTTTAGAGATCATAAAGCCAGGCACTCAATCAAGTTCGATGCTGTAACGAGCTCGGTGTCGCAGCACAAGATGTCCCGCCGAGCGCGAGCACAGCCACGACGAGGTGAACACTCATACCTGGTACCTGGTACGGGGTAGTCTATGATAGGGATATACAACAAATTTCCTATACGCGTGGAAGATCTTGGACAACCTTAACCTTCTCATGATATACTCGTACGTATAGAAGATCTTGCAAACCCACAGGATGATACCCCTGGTACCTGGTACGGACGGTGGTGGATACCGGTGTGGCGGTAGTTGAGGCTAGTAATTAGTGGCGAGTGCATGTCCTATGTACCCGTCGCGCCGACGTATTATACCGGGCGAAGCAGCTGTAGCTGGGCATCTGCGTAAATAGACTTCACAGCAGTTCGTGGGTGCTTTAGGTCTTAAAGAGTGCATTTGAACTTCCCTGTTAAGTAGATGGATGGATGTACTGCTGTAGATGTACTGTGCGCGTAATACCAACAAGTGTTTCATTAATAGTTGATGTTATATTGTTACGGTTTAGAGCCAGCGTTGTAGACTAGAGTTAGAGTTGGATAGATAGGTGCAGGAAGCAGTGCTGTTTCGAGGTACAGCATTTAACTGCCTTCACGCCGGCGGCTCGGACCCTTCTTCTTTTCAGTGATACTTGCTACACTTCAGGATTCAGGGTGCAAGTAGCAGACGATTCCAGGTACTATCTATCTGTAAGGAACAGGACAGCTGGCCCATGCTGGATTTCTTGTGTAGGAAAGGGAGTACGCATGTCATACTATCTTGAACGCAACGGCTTCCGGGTTTCTTATTTTTTCCTGTAAATCTCAGCCTGGATTTCTCTGTTCTCGTTTTCTTGTGAGTTTAATAGTACTCGTCAGTATATGTATAAGTAAAATATGCACTTTTTTTTTTGTTGGCATGCTGTTCTCCGGCGGCCGAGGTTTTTTCTTGCACTTTCGGCTGCGGCACAAGCAAGGCGTCGGTCGGCACATTATTTTTATAAAATAATTAAAAATAATTAAAAATACACTACAGCTGTGAGATCTAAGATTTCGTCGAAACTCATCTTTGCAAGCTGTGTGTGATACTCCGA
>JAYJMJ010276916.1:0-12158 GCA_036873875.1 Laminaria ephemera
CAGCAACCGAAAAATAATTCCGTTCCATGTTCCAAGTGTTCCAATGCCTTTTGGGGGTAGTTAAGACACACCCTGAGTTTGCAAGTCTATACATGGAGAAATATCTCACGTGGTCGCTATCACCTGTAAAATATACGCGTATTTATACTTTTATTTTTTACATATTCATATTTTTATGTCTCATCAAGCAGTGCAAGTTCCACCGTCGGGAAAGTTCCACCTTCGGGATATTCCACCTTCCGGTTGTCGTCTGGCTCCCACCGCCGACACGAACTGACCCTTTACCCTATGGGCCGTGGCGGTTGGAATAAGACCGTCATTGTTCGTTTTAAAGAATTAACCACTGAGCTACTCAGTCAGTGGTTTATTCTTTATAACGAACAAACGAAGTACGTTTGGGCTCAATTCGCCCTCCCACCGATAACATCCTCCGGGGTTGATCAAGCCTCTAATCAACCCCTGGGTTATCCGTTATATGGTCCTTTTCTCCTCGTGAGTTCCATTTAATAGTGCTCACTCAATTCCCGACCCCCTGGTCGAGTGTTCTTTTATTGTGGTTCACTCCACTTCCGACCTTCTAGTCGAGTGTTTTGTTATAGTAGTTCACTCCATTTCCGACCCTCTGGTCGAGTGTTCTTTTACGGTAGTTCTCTCCACTTAATTCCTCTTTCTCCCAGAAAAAGGAGAAATACGACCACAGTGGTGGAATTTGAATCCCGGACATCTTCTGTTCGTTATATAGAATAATAGCTGGTAAACCATTGAGCTACTCAGTCATCTTTGTTCGTTGTAAGGTATAAATAAGCCACTGAGCTTCCCAGTCAGCAGCTGTTCGTTTTATACAGTAAGTTAAACCACTGAGCTACTGAGTCAGCTGCTAACTTAGCTACTCAGTCAGCTGCTGACTGAGCCAGTCAGCTGCCGACTGAGCTACTCAGTCAGCTTTGTTCGTTGTAAAGAATAGACCACTGAGGAGCTTAGTGGTCTATTCTTTATAACGAACAAAAAAATATGTCCGGGGTTCAAATCCCACCAAAAAAGTCGTATTTCTCCTTTGTGTGGGAGAAAGGGGAAATTAGCGGAGTGACTCACTCTAAACGAACACGCGACCAGAGAGTCGGAAGTGGAGTAAACCACTCTAACAAATTGTACTCACTACGAGAAAAGGACCATCTAAAAAAGAATAAACAAGCCAGGGATGTGTTTTAGTACTGCCCTGGGAGCCTGTCCAGGATACAGGATATTAGATATCGATATAAAAAGCGTTTTCCACATGCCCTAGTGGGCATGTGCGTGTAGGGAAATAATGGGATAGGGGATGATACGAAAGGATTAGTCTCGCGCACAGTGATCAGATCGTCGCAGCCTTCGTGTTCCTTTTCCGTGACCTGAGGAATTAATACAAACGAACAACAAGGATATACAAATGAGTGGCATCGTGGGACCTGCTTAGTAGAGTAACCTGCTGTTACCCGTACAAGGGTAGTATTACAAGAATTGGCGTTGTTTGGCATCATCGGACGTTTTCTCGAGCAGTCTTCCCAACCACTCTGGTTTGCCTCGTTCAGCGCGCTTGTTTTCATTCTCCTTTTTGTTTGCTTTATTTTCCTCCACCGAATGAACCCACCTGGCGGCCCTCCTCGCTCCTCTGCTTCAAGCAGAGAGAGCCAGGAGGAGCCCCCTGCCATATACCGGCTCAACGTTGATACCCGCGAGGTGCCCCTCGCTGACCGTGTACGCGAGTCTCGCCTCTCCGACGATGTCCGAGAGTTTGCGGCGATCTCCCCGCTTGCCGCGCGGGAAAGTCCAACGGCTACACCGTGTTCTGTTCGTGCATCTCGCAGCTTACCTGACGTTGTGCTGCAATCAGTGATACCAGCCATGCCTCTGTCCCGTGCCCCTCACAGATCTGCTGTCGTTGCGCAGCCGTTCATGTATAGCACACCTACTCCCCCGACGGTCAGCCTTTGAGTTCAAACGCTCTTGGGACAGCCCTGGGCCTGGGTTATACGATAGGTGTGACCCGTCATGCACGCACAACCAAACCGTCAGACGAGGCGCTCGGGAGTACTAGCCCAGGTGATGCGTGTTCTACCCCCATCACAGCTCCTAGCCGGGAGACGGTCCGGGCCGACCCTAACCTAGAGGCTCTCGGCGCTGCTCTTTAACCTAGCCTCTCTAGAGGTCCTTTGTCCCTCGCGGCTGGAGCTCAACCACCCACAGCTTTTGCTACAATAAATTCAGATATGAGCGTTGAAAAACAATTTCCTCCGACCAGCCCGTTTTCACTGGATGATAGTGTAGTCCATGCTGATGACACTGTGATCCCGCGAACACCACTTGCAAATAGTGTAGGAGACTCTATTCGTGGTAATATTTCCTCTGATCTCTCCCTTTCTCTTGAAGAGAGCGTGAGCAGCACTAATAGCAGTACTTTTTCGCTTGACGAGACCGACTCCAGTCTCCGCGAGCCCTCGGCTCGAAGAGCTCGTCGCCTCAGACGCCAAGCCGCCTCCAAAGCTGCTGCAGCTGCTGCTGCAGTTGCGAGCGTAACCACGGTTGGGGATGATCCTGCTGCCGCTGTTTCGACCTCAGCCGTTCTCCAACCGCAAACGCAAAAACACACCCCATGGCTGCTACTGGGAGTGAAACCGCCCTTGAGACTGTTTTTCACTCTGCTGCTACTGCTGTGAGAGACGCTGCCTTCGCAACTGAGCGCTATACTGCTGCTACTGTTGCAAGCGCAGACGGGCCCCACAGCACTGCCGCTGCGGCTGCTCCTACTGCTGTGAGTGACGCTGCCTTCGCAACTGAGCGCTATACTGCTGCTCCTGGTGCGAGCGCAGACTGGCCCCACAGCACGGCCCCTGCGGCTGCTCCCGCTGCAGGGAGTAACGCTGCCCCCGCAACTGAGCGCTATACTGCTGCTGCTGTTGCGGGCGTTGACGGGCCCCACAGTACTGATGCTGTGACAGCCACTACTGCTGTAGGAGACACAGCCTTCGCCGCTGCGCGCTGTACTGCTGTTGCTGCGATGAGCGCAGACGAGCCCGCGACCGGGCCTCACAGCTCTGCTGTTGTGGCTGTGCGTGCCCCCACCATGGCGGGCCCCACTGCTGCTGGCACGACTGCCGTCGTGTCCGAGCCTACCGATGCTATCGCCAGCGCAGGGGCCTTTACGGCCAGGCCCTGCAGCGCTAGTACGATGGATAGACATGCAGCCGCCATGGCGTTTGCATCCCGCACCACTGCTGTCGCAGCGGGTGTCGCCGCCCTCAGACCCGGGCGCCACGGTACTACCGCGGCTAGGGCACGCACGAATAGCTGCCTCGGGGACAGAGAGCCTAGGTGTTGCAGCAGTGGCGGGTGCACCTGCCTCTACTGAGCCCAGCACCGCTGCTGTTTGAGCTATCACTCCTTCTGAGACCACGCCCTGTCCAATTACTACTGCCTCGTCTGGCGTATCGCCGCGCCCCCCCCTTCCTCCCCTTCCCGCCGCGTTTCCTGCCCCTGCGCCCGAGCAGCGCTCCAAGATGTCGTCGCACTCGGACGATTGCAACGACAGTCGCGGCAGGCGCCGCTTCCGCCACCAGTCGGATGACGAGGAGAATGAATCGTCTTCCCCTCACGAGGAGGTAGTCAGCGCCGCGTCCCCTGCTCGCGAGAAGACGAGCACCCCCCCCCAGCCGCTGCAGCTCGAAAAGCAGGAGTCCTCTGGCCCTGGGGATCACGGAGAGGCTTCGACCCCACCTACCCAGCCTGATAGCCCGGTCGCCCCGGAGAGCCCGATCCTCATGCAGGGAGTGATGTCCGAGGCCATTTGTTCTTCCTTGACCGAGGAGGCCCGCATCTGTCTAGGGCTCCCTCGAGGACTGCAAGACCTCAAGCATGCGGTGCACACCGACGCGGCTCGGGAGGCATCCCTCCAGCGCGAAATGGAAAACAGCCGGTCCAAGCAGTGGATTCGAGCGGCCCTCCAAGAGGCTAAATCTTCCTGCGCCGCAGTAGCGAGTCGCGGACATCGCGCTGCTGAGGAGAAGCGCAAGTTCCTTCTGGTCTGGCAACAGCAGGAGGAGGAGCGTCAACGCGCGGAGACGACTGCGGCTGCGACGAAAGAAAGGACGACGGCGGCTTTCGCCCTCGCCAAGGAAATCGCCGCGCGTGTTGGCGACACGCGCCCTCAGGATAGGAGCGCCCCTGCCGTTACGGCCGCGGGAGCCTCCCCAGAGGTCCACATCACCGCTACGGCCGCGGGAGCCGCTCGACACCACCCCGCCGTTACGGCCGCGGGAGCCGCTCGGCGCCACGCCGCCGCTACGGCCACGGGGCCCGCTGGGAACTTCCCCGCCGCTACGACCGCGGGGGTAGCTGGTAACCACCCCGCCGCTACGGCCGCGGTTGGCCCGAATGTTTCGGGCGTTCCTACCGCTGTTGCCGCGGGAACCCCCCCTACGGCAGCGAGAGCGGTCTAGGTTTCGGATGCTCCTCCCGCTATGGGAGCCCCCACTACAGGCGCCGGGACACACTCCGCCACTGTGGCCGCAGATCACTCCGCCGCCATCCATTATATGGGCGTTCCCCCCGCTACCGCCACGGGAGACCCTCTTTCGACAGAGGAGACCCACCCTACCGCTGTGACCAACGGGCCCTACGGCGGGTTTGCCATCCCGCGGAAAGAGGCCTTCATTCACGGGAGCGTGCAGTGCATGGCGGACGCGCCGAGGGATGCACTGTTCGGACACAAACTGGCGGCGATGGTTGTTGACGCTGCAATTGACGTGCTCCAACGCCCCGCCCAACAACTCATCCGCTCGGTCAAACAAGCTCAAACATACATTGGTTAGCGATAAACGTTGCAGCGCAGACGGTTTGAAGACCGTGGTTCGGGTCCGCGGTTGGGAATGCCCCCTTCGCAAAGCGTTCGGACAAGTAATTCCCGTTCAAAAACCGTCCACCCTCACCCTCACCACCGTCATTGATGATATTGTTCATCAGGTCACGCGAGCTCTCGAGCGGGGAGATTCAGGGCCGGCGGCTTTCGACCTGCTTCTGCAACTGCTGAGCCGGTAATTCGACCACGGGGACGCGGCGTCTGCTCTTAGTGAGTTGCAACAGTTTGGTGTGCCGAAAGACACGCCGTATTCGGCTTCCTATCGCGAGTTCCGGGTGGTAGTTTCGGGGGTGACTGGCAGTGAGCGCGCGTTGGCGCCGGGGGTGGGGCTGATACTAGAGGTAGTCCGTCTGAGTGTGAACGACCAGTTTCCCCAGCGCATGCCTCGTCTGTTCCCCGGCGAGTTGGCAACTTGTCCTCTTCCTTTTGGGTTGGTAGATGCTATGTGGTTTGCCCTGGCTGCCCTCGCGAATAGTGAGACTCCTGCCATATATTGGGGCAAAACATTTCTCACTGCCTCCTGCGGCACCGGGGTGGCGTGTTTCCGACTTGTTGGGGCCCCCTCCCGCTGACCAAGGCCGCGGGCAAGCACACGCACCCTCGAAGACATCTGCTTGGGCGACGGGCTAGCAGCGCAATCCTATCGTTATTAACGTGTCACATGCGCCCACTGATTCATCCGACCCCTGGACCACGTCCACGTCATACTCACACTGGCCGCTTGCTCACTGTGACAAAGTTTGCGCCGTCAGTGGTAGTTTCTCGACCGACGACCCTTCCCTATGGAGCGGTCTACTTTCTCCGACAGCCCGCCCTGCTGCCGTTCGAGAAAACCAAGGGCACTGCGTGAACTGTCACGGGCAATCCCATTATTTCAAACAATGCACGCAACCTTTCACAAATGCCAGTGGTTACATAAACCCCGAGCTCGGTCAGCTCGGGGACAACGGTGACGCGTGCCGTCGCTGGCAGGAGCGCATGCTGCCCTACCGCCGCCGACAAAATACAAGAGGGGCAGGTAATGCCTCTCGCAAGAGTCGCCGACACTGGCCATGCCGGCAGCAGAGCCAAGGTTATACACCTTTTTCCGGCCGCCGATCGCAAGACGCGCGCTCCGGCTACACACAGCAGGGGTCAGACGGCGGCTACAGACAGCACACGCAAAGCTCAGCCTTAACCGTACACCAACCAGTCCCGCCCTCGCCCGGTTCGTCGAGTAACGCCCCTACGATGCGCCTCGGCCCGTCGCACAACACAAATAATAACCCCAATGCACGCCAGCCTGGCACCTTCCGTGCTGGAAACTGACGCCTCGACGGTGGTACGGCACCCTTCGCGGGTCCGACGCCAGTATTGCCAGGGGAAAAACTATATATTTCGCAAGATGCTCGTATCCTATGCTCGTCCGACCCGCGCCGACCAGCCTCGACAGCTACCACCACGCCCAGAACGTTGCCATTTGTGCCGGAAACCTTCCTCGGCTTTCGGATACATTTACTCTTGTAACAGAGGCGAACTCTAATGTTCATCCGCTGCTCGATGCCGTAGAAAACCGCCGCGTCGACGACATTTCGCCTATCGCACAAACGTTCGAACCAAGTTTCGGCCGCCGCTCGGGTTTAGCCCCTGCTGCGCCCAACCCCCGCGTCTCGCCCACGCGCGTTCCCACGTCTGTTGAGGTTTCATATAAGGTCACTACTACTGCGGCGGGAGCTCTCGCTCCGAGCGTTACTTCCCCCCGTACAATGCGGACCCTGGGATCTGCCCCGCCTCACCACGTTGACTTTCCGCGAGGCTGCAGCCCCCCGAATCGCCCCCACACACCCCGCTCCTCCGGTTTCGACCATAAGGTGGCGGTTGGTTTGAGGTGTGGGCAGGCCGCAGCCGTAACCCCGATCCCCTCTTTTGCGCTGGACTCGGCGTTCCCTCGCATGAACGGCGGCCGTTCTGGCCTGTTCCCTATCGCAGAGAACTCGACGGGCTTAGCTACCCCGTTCGCGCTGTCAAGCATCTCTGCAGGACAGGAACCTCCTCGGGCGGGCACCCACGTGCCGCTCGCCCGAGACCAGTTTTTAAATTCGTCTAGAGTGTCTGCAGGCTCCCCTTCGTCTTTGCGTGCCCACGTGCATCCCCTTAAGGCTTCGACGGCATCAGTGGCACAGGCGCTCCTGACACTGCCCGTCGAACCCGTGGTGACTCCATAGCCTCCGGTCAACGTAACCGGATTGCCCCCCCGCCGTCGCGCGGATGAATCGCATCTCTCGTCAAGCAGACGCAGCTCCGAGCCCACTGCCCCCGTCGGATTTCGGTTGATGAGCGCACAGAGAGCCCCTTGTGGCGAGTTTCCGCCTACGTGCGATTACGCCACCAAGCCGGTGACCCTAGGTCCGGCCCCGCTTCTTGCGTCTGAGACCCGGTGACCCCAAAGGGCTGCAGTGCGCGCTCCGATAATGACCACCGACGGCTCGGCCCCCTCGGTATTTGACCGTACACACGAATATTCCTCGGAAAACATCGTGTTGTTCTGACAATCCCCTTCCATCTTCTCACAATGGACACCGTCGACGTTTGTCGTCGACGACATTTCGTATTCCTGCGCAGAGCAGTATATGATGACGCAAAAGGCGCGTCTCTTCCACGATCACACAAACGTACTGGCCGCAGCGTTCGTGGTTTCGACCACACAATTGGGGAGCGTGAACGAGAAAACACCGTTCTCGCAGGGATTTTCGCTAAATTCACGCACAACCCGGCAACGAAACGCCACCTTTTGGACACTGCCAATACCCGTTTAGCCGAATCCAGCCCTTTTGACCCTGTGTGGGACATTGGCCTCAAGGCGAACGACCCCGACGCTCATCACCCCCGCCTGTGGCGAGGTAAGAACTTGCTAGGCAGGCTCTTTCTGCCGTCCGTGACCTCATTCGCCACTATAAGGACGGGTCGGCTCACCCCTCCTCTTCTGCTGAATTTTGCACCCCGACATCGTCCGAGGAAATTCAGTAGATTAACCCCGCGCCGCGGCCGCGCCTCCGGGCTTCGGCACGCGCCTACGCCGGTCCTCTTTCGGAGTTATCGACTTATGTTTCTGACGCTCCCATAGACCACAGCCCCGAAGTGTTGGCTGTCGCTTCTTGCGCAGTCCCCGCCCTCGCGGAGGCGCCTTCGCTCTCGGAGCACGGCCCGGGCCTCGTCGGAGGCACGATTACACTAGACGACGCCTTTTTCACCACCAAAATCGCCGTCCACAGTGGGATCACCGCCTCTACGGCGTTTGGTAGTGTCGCGCTTTTGGACACTGGCTCCCCCCAGACTTTCGTCCGTCGAGACGTTTTAGAGCAGATGCTTTCGGCTGGTGTGGCCTCTGTCCATTGCGAGCAGGCGCCTGCTCTTCGCTCTTGGGGGGGATTTGTCAAATCTTGTCCACCGCAAACTTCGACGAGCGTCCGTTTGAGAGTCTAATTCTTCAGGGTTGTCCAGCCAACGAGCTCCCTCGCGTTGTGGGCCTGCGTAGGTTCGCCTTCGGTGATGCAATACGCGGTTCTTCTGGGACGAGATAGCTAGATGCGTTTTAACACGCGCTCCTACCGCTCCCTCCCTCCCCGTCCGTCTGACCAGCGGATTTTCGGGGAGCTGGCGTTATCACACCCCGCCCCCACGGGCGCATCGGCTTTCGTGCCCGGCCCCCTCCCCTCTGGCGGTGGTTTTCACCTCCGTTACGTTGGAGCCGATAGCGTCACTTTGTTAGACGAGCCTCAGCTGCTCGCGGTTAACTTGGTCCGCAGTACGGCTCACCAGCTCTTACTGGACACTATCTCGTCGACATGTTGCCCCAGCCGGACCGCCTTTTTGCCGAAGAGCACTTTGTCGCCTCAGAGCGGCAAGTCCTTCCCATGGTGGGCGCTGCCGACCTTGAGTCCGGCGCCTTTCTGAGAGTCGCCCTCGCCCCTTGGATGCGCGCACCCATTTACGTTTTTCAACGTACGGACGTAGCCCCGGCCCTCTCCCCGTCCACTTACGTGCTTCAGGTTGCGGCCGTTTCGAAACCTTCCGTTCCAGCAGCTGCAGCCACGGCCTCGCTCTCGGCTGCCCTGCTCGAGCCTTTGACTCCTGAACAACGGGCTTTGTTCCTGTGTGTCTGGGACCGGCTGCCGTCGCATTTACGCGACATAGCCTTTGCTTTACATGGCCCTGAATGGACTCCTGTGGTCATCGAACAGCTGGGTGACGTTCTTTGTGGCTTCCCGGACGTTTTTGTCGAATCCAAGACGGATTTTGGCTCCTGCTCTCAGATGCCTTTCGAAACGTTGATTCCGGAGGGCAGCGCGCCTGTTACCTCCCGCCCCCATGGCATCAACCCAATTTTGGCCAAAGAGGTGGACGCCACGCTGAACCCGAATCTCGCTGCCGGTCTCATACAACACTCGACTTCGCCGTACTCGAGACCTCTGGTGGTAATCCCAAAGAAGTCTGGCGGTGTTCGGATTACTGTCAACTACACAAAGCTCAACGACATCACCAAACTCAGAAAGCTGTCCATCCCACGTGCGGATCAAGTCCTGAATTCGTTGGGAAAAGGGCGCGTCTTCTCCCTCTTCAGCCTCGTGTCGTCATTCCACCAGATCACCGCGCACAAGGACACGGTTCCACTCACGGCATTTTGCACCCCAACGGGTTTTTACGAGTGGCTGGTCATGCCTCAGTGAAGGAGCGCATCGCCTGGCTGGTTTGTCAAAGTCACAAACGAGGACGAGGGTTTAGAGAAGGTAGCGGCGTACCTCGACGATGTGATCGTGTTTGATTCGGACCCGTCGGCTCACTAAGGATTATTCGTGCCCTCTTCGCGCGACTGCGCACACACAATCTCAAGCTCTTGCTCTCGAAAGCCCGGCTCGGCGCGACGGACACCGATTTCCCGGGTCACTCCATCTCGCCCCCGGGCGTGCGCCCGAACGCAGAGAAGGTGTCGGCCTTGACCCTCATGCCCATGCCCCGCGATCTGAAACAGCTTCGCTCCCTCCTGGGCGGCCTGTCGGACTACCGTATGTTTCTGCGAGATATGTCCAAACGTATTCGGCCAATCACCGCCCTCTTCAACAAGGGCGTCAAATATTTGTTCACCAGGGCCATGGAGGCCATAGTGCGTGACTTGCTCGCAGACCTCGCCGCTCCACCGGTCCTCGTTATCCCCGATTGGGACGCCGTGGAGGACGGCTCGCTCCCTTTCCGGGTGTACTGCGACGCCAGCATCGATTGTTTAATTGCTACGCTTGAGCAGAAGCAGCCAGACGGCTCCGTACGGCCCATCGCCTATGTTAACCGCGCTACCTCGACTCGGAAAGACATTGGACTCCGCTCGATTTGGAGGCTGGTAGCAATATTTGGGCGATCAAACTTCTTAGAGGCTACCTTTGGGGTACGAAGTTTCCTATCTTTTCGGACCACAAGGCTCTGGAAAATATCGGCAAAGTTGGAGACCACAACCCGCGAGTCCAGCGGTGGGCGGTGGCTCGAGTATCTCACCGCGTTCGACTACACACTCGAGTACCCTAAGGGCAACGTCAACCGTAATGCCGATTTCCTCTCCCGTCTGCTGAGCACGACCGCGGTGGTTCTAGCCGCCTCGCCCCTGTAGAGGATGAAGTACACCTCGTCAGGGCCTGCGGCCTGCACACCCCCTCCTCACCGACCCCCGGCATTGGCTTGGGTGGGCTGGTGCCCCGATCCGATAACACCGTTTTGGGTGGGCTCCCTGTAACCCCCGCTGAGTTTCGCGATTTTCGCGCACACGGGCCACGTATGAGGATTGACGACCTTTCTGCTCCTACTGTGATTTTCTCCGCTCGTATTTCTGCTTTCGTCGACATTGGTGATTCCGGCCTCGGCCGGCCCACATTTTGACCTGCCGCCGACGCCGCTTTTACTCCGGTTTTCCAGGTGCCTTTCGGGGTTACGTCGCCAACTTTATCGCCACCGGCCCGCACGCCCCCTTTGGAGGCTCCTGTGGCATTGCCGCCTTCCGGCCGCATCTCCAATTGAACGCGCCGCAGGACAGCCGCTGCAGCCGGTGCCGCGCAGCCTGACGTGGATTACGGTTTCGGACCCAACAGGGTCCCTCGGGCGCCTTCTCCCCTGGTCAGCACCCTGCCGCGCGTTCCGCGCCCTCGACCTCCTTTGGCCGTCGCCCCGGGCCCATCTCGGACCCCAACGCCTGTTCCGACGGTACCCATCCCGTCCGATCGCGACCGAGCAGCGCCTTCCAGCGCTCCGCATTTAGGGCTCCCGCCCCCTTCGGGGCCTTTTAGGGCTCCCGCCCCCTTCGGGGCCTTTTAGGGCTCCCGCCGCCTTCGGGGCCTTTTAGGGCTCCCGCCCCCTTCGGGGCCTTTTAGGGCTCCCGCCCCCTTCGGGGCCTCCGTCCACCCCTACGGCAGACTTGGACGCCCTCAGAGCTTCTGCCGAATTACACATTGGGGATTTCGCTGCGTGTTGTTCGCACGCCGATTGGGAACGGGAGCAACAGGCAGAATCCACGTGTTACGCCGCCATCCAATACATTCTTCTCGGCCGGCCATTGGCCCTGCCCGCCGAAGGTTTAGCGCGTTTTCCCTCTCACCAGCACCCCTCCTTCTCCGAGATTCAGGAGCTCGCTGCCAAAGGACGCCTTCATACTACCGACGAAAGCATTGTTCTCTTCGTCCGTATTCCAACCTCGGCCCCTTGCTCCCTACGACCAGCGGGACGCGCCGCTTGTCTTTTAGGTGACGAGCCCATGCGCATGAATGTGCCTTTACTCATGCGCCCTTGGATCACGCAAGCCTGCCATTCGACTGCTTCCTGCCATCTGGGCACAGCTCGTATACTCCGCATGCTCGAACGTTTCTATTGGTGGATAGGAATGAGCATTTGCACCCGCTGGTGGCTGCGCCACTGCTTGAAGTGCTAAGCACGGAAGACGTAGCGACTGACGGTTTGTTGGCCCATCATCCCTGACTATTTTCGACCGCTTCGGGGTCGCCGGCCATCAGAGTTTGGCACGCGATCACCTGACATACTGGGACCTGGCGTCGGATCGCCAACAGCGCATCAACGATAGTAATCGTGAAATACATGCTCTGACAGTTTGTCGCGTGCAACGGCGAAACTCCGCCCTTTCGGGCGCTTTGCGTCAGGCCCCCAATGTCGTTGTGGGCAATTGGGTTTGGCTTTATAATACGGCCTCCACTATTCGCCAAGGCGTGAAGGCCGGCACGGATGCGAAGGTGCTCAA
>JAYJMJ010276943.1:0-12153 GCA_036873875.1 Laminaria ephemera
CCTCACTTGAGGATCTCTGAACCTCACACGAAAAAAACTGATTTTGAGTGAACCGAAAAGTGCAAACCCGATGAACAAACCCACGGGGGGGGCCTACGTATACAAAAACTTCAGATTGAAAAACAAGGAACACGAGATTCCGACGATTTTGGGTGAAGGAGCCCCGTCATTCAGAAACAAAAAAAACAAAAGTGCTACCTCTATTTTCGCACTTGTCTCGTGGGGTTGCACTTTCACGTTTTCCCAAAGTCAGCATGGAGCTCCGCAAGCGAGGAGCCTCAGAAACGTTGGCGTGCACGTCTTACCGTCGCATGCGTGCGTGCGTCCACGCGGCTTTTGAGCACAAACCACACACGAAAGTGTATACTCTTAAGTTGGTGCTTCCTGGCCCACGTGTCTCTTTCTGCTGTGTGGCCTGCTGCGCGCGCTCTGGTATGTTTGGTATCGTGTTCATCTGGGCGCCGAACGTGTGCCTGCCTCAGAGCTTGGACATGAGCATAGATGTAAAGTCTAAAATAGTGACGTACTGCATGCTGTTGTACACCATTTTTCGAGCTGTGCCGACTGCCATCAATCTGAGATGCTGTGAACGTGACACGCAAAGGGAGACTTTTGTGTACAGATATACAAGTACTGGGTAGATTATTGTGCACCTCACTTGACCACAAATTACACACTACGGCGTGCTGCTGATGATGCACGTGTCGTGGGGTTTTCGACATACATTATGTTTTGTGATTTACTGGCATACACGAATAACCCCGTCCTCGCACTCTCCGCTGTGTAAACCCCGTGCATATTAGGTTTGCCAAAAGAAAGAACCTCCACTTGCTGTGGATGTCGAGGGACGGCGGCATGGTGGCGCTCTTCGAAAAACAGGTGTGGACTTAAGGCTGAAACAGCAAAATACACGTCGCATTGTTGTTGCCTCGCTATCGTGACCAATTGGGGGCGAGACGAGCGCAAACTTGACGCCCGACAGAAGATGCTAGCTTCAAAGTTGTCTGAACTGTTTAACCTCTGTCCATATCCGCATTCCACGCCCCGCTTGGTTGTACATGTTCGCATATAGTAGCGAGAATAGCTCCAGTCCCCACGACGACGCGCCATCACGCCCCCGCAATCCCCCATCAGTTCGTCGAAAACCGTAGAAAGCGACATGTCGATTAAACCTAAGCTCGTCACCACCGGAACATGATCCGACCTGTATTCCCCGATATTCCCCGACTTGTAGCTGTAGTTCGAAAGGGCCCAAGCCCATTTTGTTTTCCTCCTTTGACCTTGAGACGCATTCCACGGCAAGAGTGGCGCCTCTGTTTCGTTTCTAGTGCCGCTCCTCATACGAGGAGCTCTCCACCTCACCCATCCACTGACATCGACAAGAAAAGAAAGAGCACCCAGATGAAGAATCCAACCGGGTATAGAACGTAAACCAGAAGGCATTCCAACGATAGTAAAATGTGCTTCCTCAGTCGAGGACCCTCGGGATGTCAGAAACGTATTCGGTGCAAACAGTTACCTCTATCATAGCACGCATCTTGACCTCAAACGACTCGGCAGATTTACAATTATAGCTGAAGGTTTACGGTGCAACTTTTGCTGCTTTTTTTTTTGTCTGGCAGCTCCGGAAGGTACGCAGTACCGTGCACCTTACCGGCAAGCCAGACGACGAGACCAAGATTGCCCTCCAGAGCCTGCTCGAGCCTGCACCAATAACCGTGAGTAGCAGCACCGGAGATACTGCCTAAACTCGCCCCCCACAAGGCTTGATTGCTAATCCCTTCTTGGCGTCCCGTGAGATTTACCGGGACCGGTTGAGAGGTGACAGCCAAAACCATGGCCGTGTTCAAGAACTGTTAACCCTTTTTTTCTACTGTCAAGCGTATTCCACAACATGTGTGGGTGTAAAATGTATTGAATTTTCACTACCGTTATTCAAGACGGTAACTTGTTCTCACTATCGAGGGAGACGAAAACAAAAAATTACACGATTCCGGTTGAAAGTTCTGTCATGTTGAACGAGCGATCGGTTTAATCTCTCGTCACCACGCATCGGTCTCAATGGCCTCAGAAGCAAAACAAACATGAATACAGGGGGGGGGGTTGGGAGTTAGTAACAGCATTTCTAATTCAAGAAACTAATTAATTTCCGCCTACGAAGCATATACAATGTCCAAGTAGTTTCTATCCAAACCACGTCGACGCCATTCTAAGGGGGGTGAAGTAAGTAATACCTGGTAGTGAGGAATTCAGACCTTTCGACGACAACCCGTGAAGTCTGGCAGGCAACCCACACAAAAGTTTTTACGTTGATCCACCTGTACTATCGACGCTCAGGGAATCGACCAAAGCGCACGTGCCGCGGCTTTGAAGCCGACGATGAACTTGAGGAACATCCTAACGCTTGACACCTCGAAGGCCAGACAGCCCCCGACACGAACGTGAGTCTGACACTTGCTACGATAGCGGCAGCGCTTTTCAGCCGAAACGTTTGCGGCTGACGGGGGTGAAGTGAGGATCTAACCAATTCAACCGTAGCAATATTTGTTGTGATTTTATATACTTTTTCGCTGTATATGGGATTGTTCGCTGGGTTTCGTTCTCAGTTTAAAAAAAAAAACTTGTCTGGGTGGAGTAGAGAGATCCTCAAGTGAGGAGTCGTAGCAAAAGTAGGTGCTACCTCTATCGCAGCATGCGTTGTCTGTGCCACCCACCAAGCGACAACACCGACACAATTACTTGCGTTTTTCAGTACTCGTCTATTAATAGGCCGTGGCGTTCGTCGGGGGGCGCACTCGCTTTTTATTATCAAAGTCAGGCTTTGGTTGGTGTAAACCGTTCCTCAATTGGTATAGGTTTGTGGGTTGGCTGACTTTAAGTCGCCATCTGGTAGTCATTAGCTGGCTAGGTATTGTAGTTAGTTGCGGGCGGTAATATGCAGAATTCGGCGGTGCAGAATTCGGCGGATTTTGCATCTGACTGGCGTGTTTGTGGCTCGACCATTAATATTGATGTTTATTAATGTTGACTACAGTAAGTCAAGTCCGTTGGCTTTTACCCTTGCCACCCAACTACTGACGCGTCATACAATAGAGGTAACACTTTCGGACAAGTTTTTTTTTGTGAAATGACACATGCTACTCGTACGTACGATAGAGGTGCACCGTTTTGTTTCTCGGGCTCCTCCTCACATGAGGAGCTCTTTAACCTCACCCAAATAACTGATTTTGAGAAGAATGAAAGTGCCGCCCGATCAACAAACCTATGGCCTAAGGTGTACAAGAAAATCATATTGCACAACAAGAATGACATTCCGACGATTTTGGGTTAAGGAGCCCCGTCATTCAGGAACAAAAAAAATCCGACAAGTGCTACCTCTTATCCTAGCACGCGTCGCTCCTTAACCCAAATTCGTCGGAATATCATTTTTTGTTTTGCAATATAAATATTTGATAACTAGCGGTGAAGTCCAGCCTACTCGCAGCCTTATCCATTGGGGACCCTCGTTAAGTATAGGTGTATCCTTACCGCAGCATGGGGCCAGTGCCCGGCTGTACCCAAACAACCGACGCTGGTTACCCCTACAGTAGTAACACGAACGGAGTACCCACAAGATCTACGCTGAGCGAACGTTTACTTCCTCGTGGCGAACCTTGCAGGAGAACGGGGAATGACAACGACGTCGGCGAGGCGAATGGTACCGCGAACGGTGATGCAGGCGACGCCAACACGCTAACGGTGCCACCCGCGCTGCCGCCCAGACAGGCTATCACCTTGTCGAACATGATCCGACGTTCCACGGACACGGTGAGGAATATTGCTATAGCCTTGAGGAGTAGATATTGTAAAACTTGTCAGCTTACTGTATAAGGCCTCGCAACACCCACGCGTTGCAGTGTAGAGAATCCCATGCCGCCGTATCAACCCTTTAAAGACTGAAACAAGTGTCTTACAACAGTTCCAAGCAGCTTGTCTTCCACCCAGGCAGACTCTGCCCTTGTCGACCATGATCCGACGCTCCACGTACACGGCGAGGGTCATTCGTTCGCCACCAGTACGAGTAGAGAGAGCTTGAATGTAGAGAATCCCATCCCGCCACTTCAATAATTTAAATGCTGTAAAACATACCACACTACTCGTAGCCCCATGGTGTTTGTTGCCAAAACCTGCGTGCAGTTCGCAAGGGTTGTTCGCAAAACAAGCGCTACATGTTGACAAGACTGTGTTCGTAGCGTGTCATTCTTGCAAGCACGGAACTGGCAACATAATCAAACGTACAGCGCGCACACTAAAGGTTGTCCTTTTAAACAAACGCTCGATTCGGAAGCTGAGCTACAAGGTAAAGTAGGTGGTCATGAAGTAGGGCACATATCCCCGACGCCAACATCCAACGCTTCTGCGGTAATAGTGTCTCACAAAACGATTTAGTTGGTAAATACGTACCTGGTAGGGGGAATTCCATCCTCATATCATGTCCAAAATTCTGCGGATTTCTTTCCATCACCCTTGACACCTCCAAAGTTGGCCCTTGGCACTTCCATATTTCCTTGCATCCTGCACCGTTGGACCAAGGACACATCATACGGAAAGGGGGGCACCCCCCGTTTTCACTGTCGAGTTTAGGCTGTATACCATACTCAAAACTGGAATTTAAATCATACTTTCTTGACGCAGCGAGGCAAAGAGTTCCATGACCGTGCATGTCGCGAAACCGAAAAGCACAGGGAAACAAAGTAGACACCCTCGCGACCATCTCTGAGCCGCTGAAAAACGAGGCCCTCAAAGTCACTTGAAGGACTACGGTAGTTAGCCTTAGTTCTTCCCGTCTCCCAACCTTAACCCCCCGACCCCTCACTGCAATGCCGGAGCAGAGCCAGCAAAACGCCCCCCGGCCTACCAAGCGCAAGGGCAAGATGTCGTATCCGGTAAAGCTTGAGTTCGGACGGCCGGACATCAGTTACTATCTCGTCGAAACGTTCGCCAGTCAGCCGGGGGCTTCTGGTGGCAACGCCAAACGCGACCGACGCACTTTAGATATGTCCGTGGACATGTCAATGTCTACGAAGATCCCCAGACACCCTGATGGGCTGTCCGAAATGGAGGTGCGTGGGTACGGCGACCCGCTCAAAGTATGTACGATACGGCCGCTCACTAATGTGCGTACAATGGGCCCGCGGTGTATACGAGAAGCATTGGGTGCTGTGGGTATGTGTACAGTGTATCCATTTGCCGGTAGACTACGAACGCATTTGTTTTCTACGTGGAAGGGTGTTGTGATGTGCTGCATACAGTGGCCAGCCAACATGAATACCTGGGGGTGTGAGGATTCGCTTGTAAAGCCAACCACCTGTTTGGAGATTATTGTCTCACGTTTCGAAGCAGCTTTAGTCAAGACTACAGTGCATAGTACATAACTCGTAGATCTTGGGCAGGGACCAACCGACTCCGTTGTATGACAACCACGCTACAGGAGGGGGGGTGCTTGTAAACTCAGATGATTCTAACGTACTGGGTCCCTTAGCCGCCCAATATATTTGTCATAACATACCTAGCCCATCGGATTGTTCATCGCATTGCACATACAACTGACCATATATTTCGTGTGACGTATTTGGAGCTCCACATGTAAGGACCATTTGAACAGGTATGTCTACCCAGGGTTACCGTATACCAGTATGCGTCATGATTGACCAACACTCAACCTCCGTCGAAGTCACCACTGACCGCACTTATTGCTAACGCTGTGCTTGACCAGCACTACTTGGTGTTGCCGCCGTGATTTGCCGACCTGATTGACCCCTACCATAGGATATCTTGTGAATCTCCGCCGCTGCCGCCACTAATGGCATTTGGTGTTTTACCTCTGTGCTTAACAAACCCTCTTGTGATGCTGCCGTGTTTGTCCAACCTGGCTGACGCATACAGAGGTCAAGGCGGCTGAACCCGCACCAGATGGTGTACAAAGAGACGCTCATGAGAGCCGACGCAACGGTCCTCGAAGACGACGAGTCCCGGCCCCAGGGGGTGAGCGATTGGGCGCGCCAAATATGTTGTATACGCGAAACGGGCGTTCTGCTTCCAGCCGCAGGACAGCATGTCTGTTATTGCGGAGCGCAGGCTCAATTAGACGCGTGCTACGAAAGCGGTATTTATTACGGAGGAACGTAGTAATCAGGACCAAATATGGTTAGTAAAAACGGTGGAATATAGAGGTTTTTGTGTATGTCGTGGGTCCTGATTACTATGGCCCTCCGTGAATAGAGTTTTACCATATTTTTGTCGTTGTATACCTAGGTCGTATGGGATTGTTTATTGGGTATCTCTTCAGCTTTTGTCGAAGTCGATGTTTGGGTGAGAGTTGTAGAGCTCCTCGAGCGATGAGCCCTAGAAAACCTAGGTGTGCCCGTATCGTAGCATCCTTCGTTGGCCAATATCAAATAATTGAATTGTCCGCGTGCTTGCACACACCCCGAACCTACGGTAGTCCGCCATGGTTTGGTACCGCATGTCCAGCCATACAGCAGTAGGACCATGCCTTGCACTTCCATCAAATGCCTAAACAATTTAACGCTTGTCCTCCCGGTTATGATTTAATTTTCTCGCAGACCGACGGCGCCAACAGCACGGATGCCACGACCGAGCCTTCTTCCGTGACCACCAGCCCCGACCGACCGCTTCGGTGGCTGGTGCTGTACTGCGGTGCCAACCCTAAAGTCGAGGAGGTGGGTTGAGGGGCAACAAACTGACGGGAGAGGGGAAGTGGGACAAATGCTATGGTAGGGTTGCGCCGATTGTTTTCTGAGCCTCTCTTAACGCCACTACAACTGGAAACCCGTTTGTGGAGACAGTTTACTTGGAATTAGTATGGGGAGGGGTTTGGGGGCTCTAAAAGGGTTAAGGAGCTCCTCTACAGGTCATCCAAAACTGGTCTCTAAGAAACAAGAAAGTGTAACCCGATTCACACTCCCGCGACCTATAGGCACATTAATAAGAATTATTGTGAAAACAAAAATTATTCGACGGTACAGGGCAATTTCTCCTCGTCCGTCACAACACCAGATGGCCTAAACTTGCTACCCCCTTCTCATAACACACCTCCTAGGCTGTATCTGTCGCTGGGTGTCGTATTGATCGATAAACGGTTTGGGCGAATTTCGCGAAGGTACAACAGGTCGGGATGGCCGTAGACGGGAGGACTGGTGGGTACGTGGGTTAAGGAACGTTTAGCTGCGGCATCTTCACAAGATCGCGGTTCCGTTGATGCCCGCTTTCGTTGATTTCATGTACTCCATGCAAATGTCGCTTGGCTGGGAGGGTGTTAGGGAACGAACGCCGCACGACGTTAATGCTCACGCGTTTGCAAACGTAACGTAAACGAGTCCGGGTCATCTCTGCTTTCGTCTTCCATGCGCACACTAATGCTGATCTTTTGTTCTTGCTCGACGTTTTAAACGCGACAGGCCATCGCCAAAACTTGCGACGATCTCGGCGTCAACTGGCAGAAGGAGTACTTCGGAGCCTGGTAAACTGCAATCAACGGTCGAAAGGAGGAGGTTCGGGAAGCAAGCCACCCCCAAGCATTCTCTCGGCCTGCAGCTCCTACAAGATATCAGACGAGAAGGATCGCACTAGAGTCAGCACTCAGGAATCCTTTCCGGGGTATATCCCTTATAAAGGCGTCACCCACACTGTTTAGGACAAACGTCCGGTAGTCGGAAATCGTGTTGGGATCAAGTCTACTGTAGGGGCGTCACTTTTTGGGCCTCCTCTTTCATCCGCTCCCACTCCTTCACGCCGATGGCTACCTTGTGTTTTTCGGATTCCGATATATGCACCGTCGTCATGCATGTGTTTGCTACGCTGCGCCAACAACGCAAACTGTTTATGAGTGAGGTACGGAGCTACGGGCGCGATTGGCTTGATATCCGTAGATAACAGGGGGGTATTAATAATGTCATACCATACGAGCCTTGGCCTTTTGGATCGTTTTGCGATGGAAATTGGGGTAAGGGGCCGCTTCCGCGAACGGCCCGGACAGCCCCTAACAGGTTGTGGCCCGACAAATACTCATTCTTCAGAGAGCCGACGACCGCCAATCCGTATGAACATGAAACGGGATAAGCTCTAGTTTTCCAGGAAACATGGCAGCCTCGGGCAATGCAACAATTATTAGCAGTGAGAAGTTCCGCAACGTTCAATATTTCTGGGTTTTGTATGAGCATCGTGTCGGTTTCCGTGTAAATAGTAAGATCGGGTTTGTGAAGCAAAAGTGGTCACCTTCTCGATGGATGTTTGGGTCGATGAAATCGGGGGTTGGGGGGGGCGGGGGTGGGGTATGTGCTTATAGTTCCGTGATATGTGTTTGTGGTTCTGTGATGTGTTTGGTGTAATTAGATTGCTTGTTGGTTGTCGTTGGGTTGTCTTTGCCAAACAGACGTCGGATCATTGATTGAGACCCTTCTTCGCGGAAAGCCGCCTACAGTAGGAGGAGAAGGCAACAATCTCAACCGATGGGTGCGCCATTCACGCGCAATCGACATATATATCATATACCGTATGTGGTACCCGCTATTCTTGCAGCGAGAGCTGGTTTTGTGCGTTCTCGTGAAACGTTAGCCAGAACCCCC
The DNA here is from genome assembly GCA_036873875.1 of Laminaria ephemera. Lineage (NCBI taxonomy): Eukaryota > Phaeophyceae > Laminariales > Laminariaceae > Laminaria > Laminaria ephemera. Next base: position 8,628 of record JAYJMJ010276943.1, read on the forward strand.
GGAATCTGGTTTCGTCGCTCCCATCGTTGGGAATATGGTGTACCTTCATCAGTAGTATATGTCGTCGATGTTGGTGGGGGCGGCAAGATTTGTCCGTATGTCTTCTTTTTTTGAGCCTATCAGCGGGGAGATTTGCCCGTATTTTGTTTGGGGGCCGCACATTAGCTGTAGTATTGTAGTGCTACACTCTGCATTGCACAACGAGGAAACTCTACGGCCCACCTTTCGCGTGCGTGTTGCTTTTATCCCGCGATCGAAAATTGTTTCGGTCTCACTTGCATGCAGTTTGTGCGCCCCATGTACTTCTAGTGTGCAATAATGATAAATGTAAGGGATCTTTGTTGTCAGATCTGTTCGTGCATATGGTGGGGTTGAAGCAACCGGATGACACGGGGAGGGTGTCGCAATCACTTTGTTCGGGTGTATTTTGTCGCAGGACCGATTGTCGATTCCCAGGCGCATAGTAGATGTTGTGTCCTCTTGGTATCCGGATGCCATGCCAGCCCTAAATTTTTGAAGATGATCTTTGATTTTTTTCGGCAGTGGTTTGTGCAAGTACGTTCGAGGACCCGTGTATTGGAGATCAATCTCGCCGGTACAGCCGCAACCCATTTGTGGTGTTGGGTCTCGATTAGGAGTCTGTCGACAATACCGTTGAGCTCTACCGCAAATGGGGCGGTCGAGCTGGCACGTGTAGCTCGATGATTTGTGTATTTTCGCTCGATGTTGCCACTCAAACGAGAACCACTCCGCGTAAGCATAGTGGACAAGAAAAATCGCTGGACTCGTGAAATGCAGAAGATCTAAGAAAAATATATGTTGACTCTGTTTTCTGAAGCTTTAGGGACGCAGGTGTAGCGAGCAAACCCCAATGCGGGACGTGCGCTCTTGCCGACCGTCTCGTGATAGCGCTTAACCAGTACGGGCAATTTCCACGCTGTACAGGCGCCGTAACATCCACGTGTAGTGGTGCTTCGGACACTGAAACTACCACGTCTCAACCAGGTAGCCCGTGTGCGTGAGCCACGTGGCCCGTGGTGATAAATATCGTTTTTTCATCTCTTCTACTCTCGCTCGAACCTCTGACAAGGTCCCCAAAACGCGCACTGCTGTAACTGCGAAACTTAGTTCCACACTAATTATGACGAGTAGTTTGTCCCCATAAACATGGAAACAGTTAATGATAGGTGTTACGCCCTGACCAAGTCATCACGACAATATTGACATTCTGTTCTCTGAAATGCAACGAACCTTCCGAGATATATACGCTACACACATACTGTAGGAGCAGGAAAGAAGTCAACCGGCCCTTCGGCAGCCTTACACCGACCGTAGTATACGTTCTACTCTATTTACGGAGGACCATAGTAATCAGGACCTACCATATACATAAAAACCTACATATACCACTGTTTATACTAACCATATTTGGTCCTGATTATTATCCGGAAATAATAGTACGATAGAGGTGCACTATTTTTTGTGTCGGGCTCCTCACTTGAGCTCTAAACCCTCACCCAAAAACTGATTTTGAGAAGAACGGAAAGTGAGAACCCTGATGAACAAACTTATAGGCCTACTATAGGTATACAAGAAATTATATTGCAAAAAAGAGAATGACATTCCGACAATTTTGGGTTAAGGAGCCCCGTCATTCAGAAATAAAAGCCGAAAAGTGCTGCCTATATCGTAGCACGCGTCTTAACCCTTTTAGAACTGCGAAAGTGATTCTACACTATTTCCAAGTAGTTTGTCCCCAAAAACGTGGGTGCAGCTAGCTCTAAAGGAGTGAACACATGTAATGCCGTCGTCTGTAGATGCGACTCAGCCTATTGAGCTCAGTTTCTTAGCTTGCGAATCTTGGTCGCAGCGCAATCTCCTGCATTACCGGCCCTCTCATAAGTGCAACAACACCATAAGAAACTTACTGTGAGTTTTTTATTTTGAAACTAAGAAATTCGGGAACGGATACACTAATGTCAGTGTGGAACATACACCTTTTGTCAAATACAAAATCTAGCATGTATGTGCCGTTTTCCCGGTTTCCTATTACCCAGTAGGGGGTCGGGAAGTTTTCGTTCATAACCCACCCGATAGAAACAACTGTTATGTGTGATGTAATCACATTGCACCGTTCTCCCTACTACCCAATGACGACATTAGCACACCCAGCATCCATCCTGATTGTCATGTTCCTGGAATATCTTGCTCTGCCTCGCCACGCACGTGCGATGCATGTGTACTGGTTCGTGCAGACCGGCCGAGTCTGGGCCATTTCCTGGTATCTTCTACTGGGTGGCTGTCCTCTGCTGAGGAATAATACCGAAAATATCATTAAATCAGTCTCATGCCACAGCCTGCCACTAACCACGTAACAACGAACAATCACCAAAAATGCTACAAAGCTACAACCACACTATTTAAACACCACGGGTATCTACGTAGTGGTCGCCTAGTCAATGTACGACCAATGTACGACTTATTGGCACGACCTCACTTTCACAATGGCCGCAAGTACGTGAAGATCCCAAACCACGAAACGCATACTGCTCCTACCTTCCTTCCAGCAAAAGGATTATTATGCAATACTTCCCTTCGGCGTACAACCGCTACATACAGAGTCACTTTTGGTTTGATTTATTTTTTTTCCTGAGGTATTCTTCGAATCCAGAGCGACTGGAGCCTGTCCTGTGACCAAGGAAGCACGGAGGACTTGATTCTGAGAGTTATTGTCAGAACAACAAAAACAGCAACAACAACAACAACAGCAGTCTATCTAGCGAGAGACCAAAAAGGTACGCACCCTCGCGGGCGAAAACTAGGCACATTGGCCCAGGTGCTGTCGGACCCCCAAGCTCTTGCACATCCAGAGCGGAGCGGGCCCCCTTTTGGGACAACCTAAATATTTTCCCTAGCCCACGCACGATAGGGTTAGAGTTAGGGTTGCATAGAAAATGACAATTGCGCAATACCACTCTGGACGAAAATATAGCTCCCTTTCGGGTATTTGACGCATGCTACATCATCGGTGCACCATTTTTTTTCCGAGGTTTCTCACTTGAGGAGCTCTATACCTCTCCCAAAAACTTCTTTGGGGAGAGAAGCAAAAGTGCCTGTACCCGATGAAAAATCTCGTTGCGTAGGTATACAGCGAAAATTATTGCAAACAGAAATTCATTCCGACGATTTCGGGTTAAGGGGCGCCGTCATTCAGAATAATACAAAAAATCCAAAAAGTGCTACCTACCTCTATCGTACGTAGCACACGTCATTTGCATGAAAACAGAATCGATACTAGTACCGTATATGACAGTGTATACCACACCCCCTGTGATATTATTTTGGGTTTTGGAATTTTGTCACCCGGGGTGGTATACCGTGGGGGTGTGGTATACACCGTACTCCCTGTGATAAAGTGGGTGGTCGTTCGGGATTTTAGATTATCCACCACCCCGGGTGGTATACTGTAGGGGTGTGATAACATGGGGGGGTGATAACAGTGGTTTCAAACGAGTCTTGCTGCCAT
>JAYJMJ010276962.1:0-12152 GCA_036873875.1 Laminaria ephemera
TATCTTGATTTACTGCCCGATCTCACAGTTGAACAAATTGCCGCCAAGCTAGCTAAACCGCGCGGCAAAAAATCAATGTCCAGCCATCTGCAAAGCCGACTGCGCCTGAAAGGGGTGAAGGTTGGCCTGTTGCGCGAAGCATTTGCACCTTATGTTTTCAATGAACCACTAGATTTGGCAGAAGCGATTAAACATTTACCGATAAAATTAGAAAGTGTTCGCCCCATAGATGAAGCCATTAGTACGGCGGGTGGCGTGTCGTTTGCGGCACTTGACGCTAGTTTGCAGTTGAAGAAGATGCCGACTGTTTATTGCGTTGGCGAGATGCTGGATTGGGAAGCACCGACGGGTGGCTATTTGCTGACGGCTTGTTTTGCGTCAGGATATGTTGTCGGGAAGGGATTGGGGTAGTTATTGGCTTTAGATATGACATATTTGTAAGCGATGCGTTCGCCATTGAAGGTAAATATGTCATATTTGTGGGAAGTTAAATTCGTCGAATCTGTTGGCGTTTTTTTTTCGCCTGCTATACTTTACAAAATTTAATTTGCCCCACAGGGAGTTAGATAATCGTCTGACTGAGAGGATAACCGTAGTTATCGACCTGAGAACCTGATCCAGATAATGCTGGCGTAGGGATGGAAGTTTACTTGTGTTAATAAACGTCGTCCCTTTTGGGGCGGCGTTTTTGTTTTTTCACTTGTCGAGACATTTTAACGCAGAAGCGCGAAAGCGCAGAGAAGGGAAGGTTTTCATCTCCGTTTTTTCTCCAAGAATCTCAGTGTCTTCTCCGTGGTTCTCTGTGTAACAGTTTTTGGATTTTATTCTTATGACGATTTTAATTTTTGCAAATGGTGATATGGAAATGGGTGACTGGGTTCAGCCGTTCTTTGCGCACGCAACGGCCGTTATTGCCGCTGACGGTGGCTGTTGCCATTTACATGCGCTCAACCAGCCGCCAACGCACCTCATCGGCGACTTTGATTCGCTGGCGTCAGACATAATGGTGTGGGCAAAAGCGAACGGAGCGGCGTTGACTCAGTTGCCAGAAGACAAAGATGAAACGGACTTGGAGCTGGCGTTGGCGCAGGCGGTTGGGTTGTCTGATGAGCCGATTCTGATTTTTGGCGCATTCGGCGGACGGATTGATCAGATGCTGGCAAATGTGCAGTTATTGGCGCATCCGTTGCTAAACGGCCGTTCTGTTTCTTTTGTCAGCAAACATGAACGTGCAATGCTGGTCAGCGGCTCAATAGAGTTCGTTGGCAACGTGGGCGATATCGTGTCGCTGTTGCCGTTTGCGGGCGATGTGACGGTGAAGCAAACGATGGGGCTAAAGTGGGAACTGCACAATAGCGTGTTGACGCTGGGGTTTGCGCGTGGGGTGAGCAATGTGATGAATAAACAACGGGTGCGGATTGAGGTTGAAAACGGCCGTTTACTCTGCATCCATCAATATAGACCTTCAAATCGATAGGAGATTTTTAATGAAGAAACAGTTACTACCCTTTTTAATTTTATTACTCAGCGCGTTAATCGCGTGCAACCCTGCCGTACCAGAAGCTGCGCCAGTCGCAGACGAGCATGCAGAGCCAGAAACGCTCACGCTAATTACCTATGATAGCTTTCTGATTTCAGAAGCGGTCATTGAACAATTCGAAGCGGACAATCATGTTGACGTGGTTATAGTGCCAGCGGGTGACGCAGGACAGATGTTGAATCAAGCCATTTTGGCTGGCGACAGCGGCGAGCCGTTGGGTGATGTTTTGTTTGGTGTGGACAATACGTTTATGAGTCGGGCATTATCGGCCGATATCTTCGACACATTCACCTCAGCCAACATCGACACCGTGGCAGCAGAATATAACCTCGACAGCACAGGCCATTTAACCCCAATTCAATATGGCGACGTCTGTTTAAACTACGACTTGGGCTGGTTTGCTGATAGTGATTTAACCCCACCAGCATCCCTCGCTGATTTAGTCGAGCCAGCTTATGCTGACTTATTCGTGACAATGAATCCTGCAACCTCCAGCCCAGGATTGGCGTTTATGCTGACAACCATTGCTGAATATGGCGAAGATGGACACTTGGACTATTGGCAATCGCTCATGGACAATGGCGCGTTGGTTGTTGACGGCTGGAGCGATGCGTATTGGGGGCACTTTACAGGTGCTTCTGATGGCGACCGCCCAATTGTTGTTTCTTATGCCAGCAGCCCGCCAGCAGAGGTCTTCTATAGTGAAGGTGCATACACAGAACCGCCCACCGCCGCAGTAACGGCCGCTGGCACGTGCTTCCGCTCCGTCGAATTTGCTGGCGTTCTCAAAGGCTCTGCCCATGCCGACCTAGCTGGCAAGTTGATTGACTTCATGCTGAGCAAATCATTCCAAGAGGATATCCCGTTAAATATGTTTGTTTTCCCTGCAAACGAAACCGCTGAATTGCCGCAGTTGTTTGTTGATTTTGCAACGGTGTCAGACGCACCCGCGACTGTTGCTCCAGATGTGATTGATGCCAATCGCGAGAATTGGATCGAATCTTGGACAGACGCAATACTTCGCTAATTATGACATTAAGTAAATCTCAACAAGTCATTTGTAAAGAACCGCGCTAAGGTTTTCCTAAAATGAGTTTCTGAGGTTCACTTGATTGGGCTAATTTAAGTGACTTTAGTACCTATTTGGTGTCTAAATTTAAGTGATAACCCAAAGTAACTTCTAGCGTGCACCTTGTTAAAATAAGTAGAAAACGGTCGAATATAAACGATATTTGGCCGTTTTTTTTCAATGCACGAGTAGATTTAGATATATTATTTGCAATCATTTAATATTTAGCTAGAATCATAAACTTGTATTGGTAACTTTAGGGTTTTTGCGAAAACTTAGTTTTTGTAAAACAAGGGCTTTGTGGATTAATATTTATATTAATTAGGAGGAAATTTGTACGTGGGAAATCTATTAGAATGTAATGGTAAAGATTTAATTTTGCGTGCTAAAGCGGGTGATGAGCAGGCTATTTCTGAGTTGTATAATCAACATTATGCAAAAATTTATAGTTATATATATCGTCGTGTGTCTGATCCTGAACTAGCGGAAGATTTAACGGCCGATGTGTTTGTTCGGTTTCTTAAAAGTTTAGATAGGTTTGAACCGAGAAGACCAGTGCTTGCATGGCTCTATACGGTTGCGGGGAATATTGTCATTGATATGTATCGCAAGCGGGACAAGATAACGTTTTCTGCGCTCGACATTCGTTTAGCTGCCCCCTTAAAAGATCCTGCAAAATCAGTTGATCAATATTTTTCGGCACAGACGCTTCATGGCGCAATGCGCTTTTTGACGGAAGATCAGCGGGAAGTTATCTTTTGTAAATACGTGGAATCAAAGACCAATGAAGAAACAGCCAATGTGCTCAATAAATCTATTGGCGCAGTGAAGTCGTTACAGCACCGTGCGTTAGACACAATGCACTCGGTGTTAGTGGCCTAACGTGTGACGTTCCCGAAGTTGACCACACCCAGCATCTATATCGATGCCTCTCCGTTGCCTAACGGTGCTGGGTATGCCAAACTCTAAAAGTTTAGCTTTAAACTTTGTAATATTGTTGATGTGGCTGGGTGAGCCGTCAAAGAAACTTGTTGGATTTAATGGAATAACGTTTAGATGTGCGTCGAGCCCTGTGAGCAATCGGCCGATTTCCTCTGCATGAGCCACCGAATCATTTTTCCCATCAATTAACGTGTACTCAAAAAAGATGCGTCGCTTGCGAGTCGTTGCATAATAGCGGCAGGCGTCAATGAGCGCGTCAATGTTTCTGGCCGTTGGCACAAGCGCGGTGCGCTCTTTATTGTTGGCGGCGTGGAGGGAGACGGCGAGGTTAAACGGCCGTTTTTCATCAGCCAGCCGTCGAATCGCTTTGGGAATGCCAACCGTGCTTAGCGTAATATGCTTGGGCGCAATGTTTAGCCCCTTCTGTTCCATGGCAATATCAAGCGCTTCCACCGTCGCATCATAGTTGTGCAGCGGTTCGCCCATACCCATGACGACAATGTTGCGTAGAGAATCGGCCGATTCTGCTAACACACGTCTCACATGCACAAGCTGTGTCACAATTTCCCCTGTACGCAAATGCCGCTTAAACCCCATCTGACCCGTCGCACAAAACACACAGCCCATCACACAGCCAACTTGGGTGCTAATGCAGGCCGTATAGCGGTCACGATATTTCATGATGACCGTTTCGATAAATTCCCCATCATCAAGCTGGAGTAAATATTTTCGCGTGATGCCATCGCTGCTTTTTTGAGCCGTCACAATGGGCAACGTTGAGAGCGTAAACTGTGTGGCTATCCATGCTTTAACATCAGCCCGCAGCTCTAAATCAGCGATGTCTGTTTTATGCTGAACGTAAAGCTCTCGCCAAAGCAACTCCGCATGATAAGAAGAAAACCCTGCTTCAGCACAGGCTTCAGTGAGGGAGTGCTTACTAAGGTCATATATGTCTTGCTTGTTTTTGGGCGATGTTAACATCTTCTTTACCAATCTTACGGTCTATATTTTCTATAATTAATTTAGGCAATTTTATGCCTGCCCAGATTATAAGGTATTAAGTAGATTCTTGTGAGTAATCGGTTTAGTAGTTCATTCATCATCGTATTGGTAGCTTTGATAAGTTTTGTCGCGTTAATCTGGGCAAATGAATCACAAGCGGGGTCGACCACAATCTGGCAACAGAAGGTCGATTCTGCAGTGATTCGCGCTATCGAAGCTGATAATGAATTGGAGTTCGTTGTACTGTTGCGCGAGGCAGATTTATCTGGTATTGAGGGCAACAAGCAGGAAAGAGGAGCTGAAGCGGTGGCAAGATTGACGGCGGTGGCGGAAGCGTCACAATCGGCCGTTATTGATCTCGTCACTCAAGCGGGCGGCACATACGAAGCCTTCTGGCTGATCAACATGATTGTTGTACAGGGAGACACTCAACTTCTAAACGAAATTGCAGCGTTGCCAGACGTCGAACAAATTACGACAAATGGACAGCTTCAAGTGTCCGCACCCATCCAAGCGCCCAACCCACTTGCACCAGACACAATATCGGCCGTTGAATGGGGCATCACGACCATTAACGCCGACGACGCATGGGCATTGGGCTACGATGGCACAGGCATTGTCATTGCGGGTCAAGACACGGGCTATGATTGGACGCATGACGCTTTAAAAGAAAAATATCGCGGTTGGGATGGCACAACTGCCGACCATAATTACAACTGGCATGATGCCATTGATACATCAATTAGCGGATTTACAAATCCGTGTGGCTTAAGTTTAGTTGCGCCTTGTGACGACAATAACCACGGCACGCACACAATGGGCACGATGGTTGGCGACGATGGAAATGGCAATCAAATTGGCGTTGCCCCTGGGGCAGAGTGGATTGGCTGTCGTAATATGGATAGTGGCTACGGATTATTATCGACTTATGTTGACTGTTTCCAATGGTTTGTTGCGCCGACTGATTTGACAGACAGTAATCCTGACGCGACAAAAGCACCCGACGTGATTAATAATTCTTGGGGCTGTCCGACAAGTGAAGGCTGTAATGCGACTAACTTTGCGACGCTAGAAGCGGCCGTAGATGCCGCCCGCGCCGCTGGCATTGTGGTTGTGGCGTCGGCTGGCAATAGTGGCTCAAGCTGTAGCTCGATTGATGATCCACCAGGCATGTTTGACGGTAGCTTTTCTGTCGGCGCGACGAATTCATCTAATGTGATTGCTGGGTTTAGCAGTCGTGGACCTGTGACGGTTGACGGCAGTAATTTGCAAAAGCCTGATGTGTCTGCCCCCGGAGTGAGTGTGCGGTCGAGCATCCCTGGCAATACGTATAGTTCGTTGAGTGGCACGAGTATGGCGGGGCCACATGTGGCTGGCGCGGTTGCCCTTTTGTTGGATGCCGCGCCTGCGTTGAGTGGCAATGTGGCGGCGATTGAGCAGGTATTGAGGGAAACGGCCGATTATCAATCCACCACCGACACCTGCGGCGGCGACACCACAACCTCCGACCCCAATCACACCTACGGTCACGGCATTATCGACGTCGAAGCCGCTATCAATCAGGCGCTAAACCCGACTGCTGTCACGGTTGCATCTGCTCAGGTAAGTCCAACTCCGATACTGCCCACACTAATATTTTCGCTCTTATTTGTCTGCCTCGTCACCATTCTGCTAGCCGTATACATTCTCTATTTCGAAAATAGTTAGCTTTCAGATCAAGTGAATTAGTGACATGTTAAGAGATGTCACAAGAGAAAAATGCCCTGTACTTTGTCATGCCCGCGAAGGCGGGTATCCAGTAAGATTTGCCACCCTATAAATTTAGTTAAAGAAAATTTATTTACACCTATGCCGCTTTTGATTAAGGATATGCGGTTGGCGGAAGTACAGCCGTGGGATCAGGATAACTACCTGGCTCTAGCGTTAAAACAGGGGTTGATAATGGCGGGGGATAGGTGGCCGTAACGGTTGCCACGCTTTCTTCAGTCGCGGTTGGTTCAGGCGTCATTGTTTCAGTCGGCTCGGCTGTCGGCGTAGCGGTTGCTGTTTCCGTTGCTTCAAGCGTGGGCGTGGCTGTCTCGGTTGCCACGGGTGTCTCAGTTGCACTAGGCGTTTCAGTTGGCGTTGACTCATCGACAACTGGGTCAGCCTCTACTGTTTCTGTCGGTAATTGGACAATTTCAGGGGTGGGTGTTTCCGTTGGCAATTCAATTATTTCAATCGTTGGCTCAGGAATAATTACGTCACTTTCTTCCACTTCTTCAACACTATCTTCTTCCACAATGACACTTTCATTTGTTGGCGCACTTGCTGTGTTGGTTGGCAAAATAACCTGATTTGGCGTGGCCGTAGCCGCTAATGTCGGGGCGCTAATTAGCGGGCTAACTGGCGTATTAAGAACCCGCTGAGTTGTGGCTGTTGGAATGGCTGACTGCGGCTGTTGTGCCTTAATAGCTGGCTTGCTGATTGATTGCTCTTGGGTGCTTGCTTGATTAGATTTGAGAGGCAGTGGGTTTGGTTGCACAATTTGTGCCGTTTCCAAATACCAATAAAATCCATCTTCTGGCTCTTTGCCACAGCCCAAAGGCCCTTCATATAACCGCCAAATGCCGTCAACGGTGATGACTGTTTCATCAGGGATAATGTTTGCCAAACTATCCTGACCTACATTGTCGAGTCGTAGCCCTTCGTCAATGAGCGACCAATAGGCGACTAGGCCATTTTCTTGCGTGCAGGCATCAGGCGTTAGGCGATCAAATGTGCCTGTCATGCGCACAAGTTTGTTGCGATAAATGTAGGGATCGCTGTTTAGTTCTGTGAAGGAGAGCGCAATTGGGGAAAGGGAAATTGTGCCAATGGGGGTTGGCTCGATGAGGGTTGGGCCAAATCGGCCGTTATTCTCACCCACGCAGGCAGACAGTCCCATCAACAATAAAATTATAACCAGTACAAATTGGCGTCTCATAAGGTCAATAATAGCAAACTACAGAATGAATAACGAGATGTACTGAGAAAAAGATAGAGAATACCTATATACGGGCGATGGCATTACAACCTGTGCTAAACTATACATCGTATGAATAAACCAACTTTAACTGTAATTGGTGCTGGCTTGGCTGGCACAGAAGCGGCGTGGCAAGCGGCCGAAAACGGCGTCCATGTCACGCTATTTGAAATGCGTCCGACAAAAATGACGCCCGCACATGTGACCCATGATTTAGCGGAATTGGTCTGTAGTAATTCGCTTGGCTCGGTGATTTTAAACAAGGCGCCAGGTTTGCTGAAGGCGGAAATGCGTGGGCTGGGGTCGATTTTGCTTGAGTGTGCGCAGAAAACGGCCGTTCCCGCTGGCTCGTCGCTGGCGGTTGATCGTGAGGAGTTTGCGGAGCTGATTTCGGACAGAATTGAACAGCACCCGAACATTGAGTTGGTGCGCGAGGAATTATCGGCCGTTCCCGACACGCCGACCATCGTTTGCACGGGGCCATTGACCTCGAACGACTTAGCGGCCGATATTGTGCGCATTAGCGGCCAAGACCATCTCTATTTCTACGATGCATTGTCCCCAATCGTTGCCCACGACTCCATCGACATGAATATCGCGTTTCGCCAAAGCCGCCACGACGACGAAAATGGGGCGGACGGCGACTACATCAACTGTCCGATGACCAAAGATGAATATTTGACATTCATCCATGCATTATTGGCGGCGGAAACGGCCGAACTGCGCGACTTCGAGACAGAAGACGCCAAGTTTTTCGAAGGCTGTATGCCCGTCGAACAGATGGCAAGTCGTGGCGAAGACGCGCTTCGTTTTGGCCCCATGCGCCCCGTCGGTCTCACCGATCCGCGCACAGGCAAACGTCCCTATGCCGTCGTGCAATTGCGCCAAGATGATGTCGCTGATTCACTCTATAATATTGTCGGCTTCCAGACTAATTTGCGCTGGGGCGTGCAGGCAGAGGTGCTAAAACTTATTCCAGGGTTAGCCAACGCCGACTTTGTTCGCCTTGGTCAAATGCACCGCAACACGTATATAAAATCCCCTGCTATGCTCCATTCAACCATGCAATTTCGCAGTCGCTCTGATCTCTTTTTTGCAGGTCAAATTGTCGGCGTTGAAGGGTATGTGGGCAACGCTGGCACGGGCATGGTGGCTGGCATCAATGCGGCGCGATTGCTCAAAGGCGACTATCCCGTCATCTTGCCGACCAACACAATGCTCGGCGCACTGTGCAACTATGTGACCCACGCCACGCCGAAAAACTTCCAGCCCATGAAGGCCAACTTTGGCTTATTTGCCCAGCCCGAAACGAAGATGGGTAAGATGGAACGGTATACGTGGTACAGCAATCGCTCGCTCACGCTGATGCGTCGTTTTACACGCGCTTATGAAATTGGCTGGAATCGCGAAGCGGCCGAAAATGTCCCAGACCTTCCGCGCCATGCAGACAAGGTGAGTAGTTAATGTTTCCCCAAATAGAATTACCTTCACATTGTCATCCCCGCGCAGGCGGGGATCCAGACAGACTATCAACTGACGGAAATTATCCTCGTTGGCAAAGGGTTATGGATTCCTGCCTACGCAGGAATGGCAAACTTTTCGTTTTATTATTAATTTGCCTACTTGTAGTTAGCTGTGGCAAAAAAGAAGAAGTGGTCGAAGCAGTAGTAAATGTACCAACGAGCGTAATCTTAGACTTGGCAACGGATGTGCCTGTGAGTGAACCGACGGAAACGGCCGTTCCCATTCCCACCGCCACCCCAATCCCCACAAATACCCCCATACCAACCCCAGTAAAAAACAAATTCGACGGCGACCGTTCGATGCGTTTCCTCGTTGAGCAAGTTGACCTTGGCCCCCGTTTTCCTGGCAGCGAAGGCCATTTGTTTGTGCGCGACTATATTGTCGATGAGCTGGAAAAAGCGGGCTGGGAAGCAGAACGTCAGCAATTTTTGTATCAAAATTTCCCTGCTGAAAACTTGATTGGTCGCGCCAATATTGGCAAAGGAGAGGTCATCATTCTTGGCGCACACTACGACACACGCGCCATCTCTGACCAAGACCCAAATCCCGACAATCGCAGTGTGGCAACGGTCGGCGCAGTCGATGGCGCAAGCGGGGTTGCGGTGCTGTTAGAGTTTGCCAATTCGCTAAATCTTGAAGATATTGACAATGAAATTTGGCTGGCATTTTTTGATGTCGAGGACAATGGTTCAAATGGTCTGCAAGGCTGGGACTGGATTGCTGGCTCGCGCTATATGGCCGACCAATTGACTGTTCCCGTTGAGGCGATGGTGCTGGTCGATATGATTGGGGACGCTGACCAAGACATGTATTTAGAAGGGAATTCTGACCCTGATTTGCAAGGGCTGCTGTGGCAAATTGCGGCAGATCTCGGCTATGCGGCTAATTTTATTAATACGCAAAAATATACAATGATCGACGACCATGTGCCGTTTAAGCTGAAAGGCATTCCTGCGGTGGACATTATCGACTTTGATTATACGTATTGGCACACGGTTGAAGATACGCCAGATAAGGCGAGTGTGGCGAGTTTGCAGCGTGTCGGTGATGTGATTCAGTTTTGGTTGGAGAGCAGTGGGAAGTAGACAGTAGGAAGTGGGCATCCTTACCCGTACGGATTTTACTCTTCAATTAAAGCCAAAAGAGAGGCTTCAAAGTTATCGGCTTCGATTCGTCCGAAGTGAGTTTCTGCGATGTCGCCGTTGGCTGATAGGAAGATGAAGTGGGGTTGGGAGCGGACGAGGTATTTTTGTTTGGCAGCGGTTGAGGTGGAGTCGTCAACGTTATATAGTTTAAAGATAATTTGGTCTCGATACTGCTCGCGTAGCCTTTCCACGAAAGGCTTCATTTCTTGGCAAGTTAGTCAGCGGTCGGCGTGGAAGTAGAGAAGCTGGGGGCGAGCGGCAACGGGTTCCGCAGTCGGTGCGGTTGTGTCGTCATTGATTAGAGAGACGATTGAGGCTTCTAACTCGTTTGCGTCTATGATGCCAAAGCGGGTCTCAACGATTTCGTCTTGACGGGAGACGAGGACGAACTGAGGTTGGGCGCGGTAGAGGTATTGGGTTTTTATTTCTGCTGATTCGGGGTCGTCGATGTCGATAACTCTAAATTCTACTTGCTGTCCGTATTGCTTGCGTATCCTGCTCACGACAGGATTCATTTCTTGACAGCTGTGTCACCATTCGGCGTGGAAGTAGATGAAGATGGGGCGGGCGTGGATGGGTTCTTCTGTGGGGAGGGGCGTTGCTGTGGGCGGTGGCGGGGCGGTTGGTGCTGGGGTTTTGGTAGATGGGATTTGGGTTGGTTGGATATCGGCCGTTAATATTCTCTCTCCCGAACAAGCATTTAGAAGACATATTACAATGAATAGAAAAGAGAACTTTCTGAGAAAATTAACAGACATAATTATTTGTTCCAGTCACGCTCTCTAATTCTTCCCGTTTGATAATATGTTGTGACAAGATCAATATAATTTCTAAAATCCTTATTTTCTTCAACAATCCTATTCACTGAAAGCCAATCTATGTCATTTTTTGAGGTTGCTGGCAATAGAATGTCACTTTCACTTGGATTTTCTACATTTAACAAAATAACGCCAATTCCATGAAGGGCAGCTAACATTCTCAATTCTTGTTCAACTTTACTATTGGATATAGATATTGCTACTAAATAACCTTCATTTGCCCAACTTGAATTGCTTACAGCTTGAAAGTAACTCTTTCTTGCATTCGAGGTATTCAAGACTTTTTTAACTTCAAAAGACCAAAGCCTTACAGATTGCCCACCGCTAAGTTTTACGGATTCTCTAACCAAGCTATCCCATTCTTTATCTAAGGGTTGCATTGCGACAACATCTGGGTGTAACCAGTGATTTCTACCTGAACCGCCAGAGTTTTTAGATGTTTTTTCATCAATCCGCAAGCAATATAAATTTAGTTCAGAATGGAGAAAATCAATTAGTAAAGGATATAAATCATGTTCATTTAATTCGGCGTTTCTTGCTTGAGTTGGATTTAGATTGTCTTCTTCGTCAATAACATTTTCTGCTTCGTCTCTTGTTTGATTTGGATCAAACCAAAAAACTCTTGGCCTTGGCTTGTCTTGCCAAAAGATATTGGGGTTCTTTTTTGTAAACGATTCTTTTTGCGATCCTATTTCAGCAACAATTTGTGAAATGAAATCTCTGTCATTTTTAAATCGTGGATTTTGTCGCTTTTCTATGTAATCTTCAGCGTATTTCTCAGTAATTGAGGTTGCTATTTCTCTGGCCGTAAATTTCTGATTAGGATTTGATACCAAACATTCTAAGATTTTTTTAGCTTGTGACTGGTTAGACATGAGTTTCCCTTTGGTTGAATAATTTAGTTTACAACAGGATTATTTGTTTGGCGATCAATCAAGATTAATTTCTATGGTAGCCTGTCTGGATCCCCGCGTTCGCGAGGATGACAATTCTGGAGGGTCTTCATTGAGTGTTGAAATATGAAATGGGGAAAGTAGTCGCGATATCGCTAGATTATGCGTAACTGAGAAATTTTAACGCAGAGGGGAGGAGGCGCAGAGAAAATAAA
>JAYJMJ010276973.1:0-12151 GCA_036873875.1 Laminaria ephemera
CGTAACTCAGATCCGGGGTCACTTAGCAGGCTCTTCTCCCCCCTCCCCACTACGGTAAGCGCCTTCATTTTTATCGCCAGAAGAGTTCAGCACTTTCTTCCCTCGTCGACTCGCGTCGAATTGAGCTTACCAACGCTATGAAGCGCTCTCGGCAGTTGGTGTCTCAGAAATAAAAATCTCCATACCGAAACTCGACCCCCTGACCCCAACCTTAGTAGGCTTCGAGGGTAACCACTTGACCACCGGGGCGACCGGCTTTAAGCAGAGAACAACCACCGCCAGGTTCTACAGCAACCGAGGAGACTGTTGGATGTAAGCGATGCGCCTTTGTGCATAGTCTATACGAGGGGAAGCAATAGGTGCAGGGAAGGGTTTCTGATAAGAAAACGCGTTTGTGTACGTATCGATTTACAGAGATAACGACACTGCAACATGGTCCTGTTGAGATGGGGTGCTAGATCCATACTTGGTGACCGCCCAAAATATCAAAATCAGCCATCAAAACGTGCAACGCCCAACACCACTTGAGACGTATCCAAATATCACAACTAGGCACCAAGTCGTGCGACGTTCAACAACACTTGAAACGGATAGGTTAGTCTATTAACGTACGAAAACAAAGTAACGGACAACGCGGGGTTTATTTTGTTGTGAGAATTAAGCATGTCTGTGCCGGGAATCTGGGTCAGAGTATTTAGTAGCAATGAGAAAAGAGCACCCCACGAGCAGTCTCGTGTGGGACTCGTCGCGTGCAGGTTAGCAAACGCACACCGAACGCAAGCGAGTTGGGGCTCTTGCTGATAACGTGAGCAGACATGAGATAGACGCTGGCCTGCTCAACCAAGCCAGGCATTTGAGCCTTTTCTTTCCCACCCGCCCGTCCCTATTTTTATTTCGAATGGGGCGGAGGAGAGCGGTAGGGGTAGCCGGGGTCCCGTACACTTTTACGTTTTTTCGTTATTGTTTCATGTGATGTTTGAGTTAGATCGGAGGAGTCGAATGGTACGGTACCATTCGGAGGCTTGGTCATCCGAGACGACTGTAGGCGGTAATAGTTAGGTACCCGGCTGGTATCATGTTAGAGACAGAGACGGTAAATGTGTGGGCGAGATAAATAGGAGATTTCAGGAGGCTGCGATAGGTGTATCTGGCCAAGGGGAAAAATCTCTCTCTCCCACGACCCAGAAAAATGAAAATGACAACGAAATTCGATAGATAAACAATAAAGTGTCCGTAGTTGATGAGTATCATGTGCAGTACAGTAATCCATAGCTACAGCAGCAGCAGTATTAGCAGCAGGAAAAGCTGTTCCCAATCCGCCCGCGAATTTCTGCGTTCGGCCCATCAACCATTCCTGGGGAACCAGAAGAGTCGGTGACAGGCGTGGGTACTAGCCCGATTATTTCCTTTACCACGACAGTGCCCCGACACCAGGTTCTCGCGTAGGCGGGCAAGGCCCATCTCTCGCCGAGGTCTTCTAGCAGTCTGACGACTGGCTGGAAAACGGCCGTGACCACCTACTATGGCTGTTCAACCAGAACAGTCGCCGTTCTGGCTGAACAGCCATTGTATGTAGTCATGGCCGTTTTTCAGCCAGTCGTCAGACTGACTGCTTGAAGATCTCGGCGAGAGATGGGCCTTGCCCGCCTACGCGAAAACCTGGCGTTTGGCCTGCCGCCGTAAACATAAATGCCGGGGCTAGCAGCCAAGCCCGGAAAAAATCAAGGTTCACTTGCGTTCCTGGTCAAGAGGTAAATGCAGAAGCAGCTACAACAACCGGTCCAAATCCGCCGTCCAGTTCTACTATCTGCCCACCAATCACCTCGGGGAAACCGGGAGCGTCAGTGCCAGGCGTGCTTGCTGGCCCCGTCGCCGAGTTTTGCCGTGGCAGTGGCAGAACGTCAGGTTCTAGTACAGGCGGGGAAGGTCTGTCTGTCGCTGAGATTGCCCAGTAGTCTGACGCCTGGCTAGAAAACACCCACGATTACACCCAATACAATCCTTGGATATATTGGTGGGTATGTTTCAGCCAGGCGTCAGATGGCTGGAGAATCTCGGCAGTTGACGGGCCTTTCCCGCCTCGACGAGAACCTGACGTTTGGCCACCGTCACGGTAAAAAACAATGGCGACGCTAGAACCCACGCCTGGACAAAAGCAAGGTTCACTTATGTTCCTGGTCAAGAGGCGAAAGCAGCAGAAAAAAAAGCAACAACAGACGTTCCCAATCCGTCGGCCAGTTCTACCTTCGGTCCATCAACCGCCTCTGGGAAACCAGGAGAGTCCGTGCCAGGTGTGGTTGGTAGCCCGATCGTTGCATTCTACCGTGACGATTGCCAGACGCTAGGCTCTGGCGCAAGCGGGGGACGCCCATCTCTCGCCGACATTCTCCAGCAGTCTGACACTTGGCTAGAAATCACTCACGATAATAACCAGTAGCAGTTCCGCCAGAAAATGCCGCTGTTTAGTCTGAACAGCCATGGATGTGGTCATGGGTGTTTTCCAGCCAGGCATCAAGCTGCTGGAGAATCTCGGCGAGAGACGGGCCTTCCCCGCCGGCGCCAGAGCCTGACGTTAGGCCGCTGTCGCCGCAAAACACAATGGCGGGGCTAGCACCCACGACTGGAACAAAGGAAAGTTCCCTTATGTTCCTGGTCAAGAGGCGAATACAGCAGCAGCGGTTTCCCACGCCTCATCACACCGTCATCTACACCTCTACATTTTTGCACAACAATGCGGTGCAGGGCCGCTAGCCAGGTCTACGTTCGGCCCGTCAACCGCCTCTGGGAAACCAGGAGAGTTCGTGCCAGGCGTGGTTGGTAGCCCGATCGTTGCATTCTACCGTGACGGTGGCCAAACGCCAGGCTCTGGCGCAGGCGGGGGACGCTCATCTCTCGCCGACATTCTCCAGCAGTCTTGACACTTGGCTGGAAATCACTCACGATAATATCCAATAGCAGTTCAGCCAGAAAATGCCGCTGTTCAGGTTGAACAGCCATGGTGTAACCATGGGTGTTTACCAGCCAGGCATCAAGCTGCTGGAGAATCTCGGCGAGAGACGGGCCTTCCCCGCTGGCGCCAGAGCCTGACGTTCGGCCACTGTCGCGGTTAAAGGCAATGGCGGGGCTAGCAACCACACCTGTAAAAAGCAAGGTTCTCGTACGTTCCTGGTTAAGAAGTGAATGTTGCAGCAGCAGCAGCAGCGGCGGCGGCGGCAGTAGCAACAACAACAGCCATTCCCCATCCGCCAGCCAGTACTACGCTTGGCCCATCAAAAGCCTCTGCGAAACCAGTAGAGTCAGTGTCAGGCGTGAGTGCTAGCCTGATAATCGCATTTTACCTCGACGGCGGCCGAACGTCAGGTTCTGGCGCATGCGGGAAAATCCGTCTCTCGCGCAAATGCTAGAGCTGTCAGACAGACGCCTGGCTGGAAACGACCCACGACTACATCCAGTGGTTGTTTCCAACACAGCAAGCATCGCGGTACGCTTCGAATGCGCCTGTTACTTTCGAATATCTCCGCGAGGTCGTGAGGCACAAGGACAATGACGTTCAGGGCAAAACGGTGCCCGTAAAGCATCAATGTACTCCCGCGCACCATGTTTCTCTGAACGTCCCTCCTGTGCCGCATTCTCGGAGATCTTCGCAAGTCAACACAGACGCACTCGCAACGAACCGCGATGGCTGCCGTCTTGGGAACAAGCACTGGACGTATTCGTGGGTTGTTTTCCAGCCAGGCGTCTGCCTGACTGCTCTAGGACTTCGGCGAGAGACGGAGCTTTCCCGCCTGCGCCAGAACCTGGCTTTTGTTATGATATAACGCAATATGACGCATGCAACAGGAGGGGTACACCTGAGTTTCTCAGGCTCCCTCATTTGAAGAGCTCTCTACCTTACCCGCACACTGACTTTGAGAGAAGGTGAAAGTGCAACCCGATGAACAGTCCCATGGCTTTTAGATACACAGCAAAATGCAAAACACAAATGGTGTTCCAACGATATTGGGGAGTTCCTCAGTTAAGAAGCCCCGTCGGTCAGAAACATTTGGTCAAAAGGTGCTATCTCTGTTGCAGCACTGTAGCACACGCCATATAGGGGCGAACACCTACGCGTGGAACTGGCTCTGCAGGTTTCCCAGAGGCGGTTGAGCGGCAGACGTTATAACTGGGAAGCGGATTGGTCAGCAGACCATGAAGCGTCCACAACTTCGCGATTGGCACTCGAACGGCGAAAGAGCAGTTTTCCGCCGCCGTGCAAGAGCGGGACAATTTGCTCGCACCACTGCAGGAGAGCTCAACCAAGCAGGCTGCCGCAAGCACTGCAGCGGCCAACACCGAGATTGCGGAGCCTCACCAACATGTGTCGGCTGCTCATGAGAACAAATAATTGACTCAACGGGAGTGATACGAATCCTCCTACGCTATCGCGGGTCTGCACTCAACCATCGCCATATAACCCGCCGTTGCCACCGATACTACCAAGGAGTTGGAATCGGCTCGCCGAGGGGTCACAAACGCTATCAATGTAGCAACTGCGGTTGCTGCACCGCTAGCGTCTGTGGCCGTTTAGTAGCGAGCCATTTCCAACGCGGCGGCAATGTCAACAGCCACGATGAATTGCACGGTGACGGTTTCGCACAGATCAACGATCATGTTCGAGGCTTCTTGCACTCTCGTTGCCTCTGCAGCACCGTAGGTGACAACGGCAGATTGAATATCGATGGTTTCGCACAGATACACGATCGTGTCGCAGGTTTCGATGCACTCCCATTGCCTCGCTTCGTTATCTTCATGGGCGGCCGATACATGTTGCTAAGCTTCCGCGACTGCAATGTTGACCGCTGAAGTGATTGCGGCAAGCTGCTTGGTTGAGTTCCCCAGCACTGAGCTTTCGGCAGTCGAAACGGCGAAGGAGCAGCTTTCCGCCGCCGGGCAGGAAAGGGAAAGTTTAATCGCGCCACTGAACGGGAGCTCAACCAAGCAGCTTACCGCAAAAACCGCAGCGGCAAGCGTCGATATTGGGGAGGGTCACTAACATGTATCGGCCGCTTATGAGGAGCAAAAGCGAGGTAACGAGATTGCAACCAAGTCTCCGACACGATCGTGGCTCTATCCTCCACCATCAGCATGCAATCCGTCGTTGCCTCCGACACTGCTGCCGAGCTTGAACTGGCTCGCCAAGAGGTCACAAACGCTACCGGTTGCTGCACCGGTAGCGTTGATGACCCTTTGGTGAGTCTGCTCCAGCTCGGCGGCAGTGTTGGCAGCACCAACGGAATCCATGTTGATGGTTGCGAGCAGATCCACGATCATTTCGGAGACTTGGTTGCATTCTCGTTACATCGCTTCTTGCTCCTCATAGGTAGCCGATACATGTTGGTGAGCCTTCACGATTACAATGTTGGCCGCTGCAGTGGTTGCGGCAAGCTGCTTGGTTGAGTTCCCCTGCACTGCGCATTCGGCAGTCGAACTGCGAACGATCAGCTTTGGCAGTTTGCTCACACCACTGCAGAGGAGCCCACCAAGCAGCTTGCCGCAACCACTGCAGCGGCCAACATCGAAATAGGCGAGGCTCACCAAACACGTACCGGCCGCCCACCAGCAGCAAGGCAATGGGAGTGCCATGAAGCTTCCGACATGATTGTGGATGCGCTCGCTTCAATCGCCATGCACTCCGACGTTGCCGCCGACACTACTGAGGAGTAGGCAATAGCTCACCAAGAGGCCACCAACGCTACCGGTGCAGCAGCTGCCGTAGTTGCTGCACCGTTAACACTGGCGGCCTCCTGGAGACACAGTTCCAGCTAGGCAGCAGTGTCGGCGACAACGCCGGATTGCATGGCGATGGAGGCGAGCAGATCCACGATCATGTCGGAGGAATTGGACGCGTGCTACGGTGGAGGTAACACGAAAAAATGATGAAGCTCCTCACTTGAAGAGCTCTATACCTCACTCTATAAAACGACTTTCAGAAAAATTGTACGCCAAGCCCGATACGCAATCCCATGGGCGAGGTAACAATCGACACAAAAAGTGAAAATTCACATAATACCCAAAGATATTGGGTAACTCCTCAGTTGAGGAGCTCCGGCATTTAGAAATGTTTGGGGTCAAGAGTGCAACCCCTACGGCAGCACGGCTCTTCGTTGCACTCCCGTTGCCTCGCTTTCATGGGTGATCGACACATGTTGGTGAGCTTCCGCAACTTTGACGTTAGTCGCCGCAGTGGTTGGTGCAAGCTGCCGGATCAAGCTCTCCTCCAATGTTACGAGTGCTGGCTGTCTCCTATCTCAGGTCTATTTCAGGTCGCCTGCCAATGTCGCTAAATCCAGTTCCTTCACAATTTAATTCGATGCTACTATACGCCCTTCTTCAAGTAATAGTCTCGTTACGTGTTCGCTGTGTTGTTGCCTCTGTCCTGCGCAAATATACTACCAATGGAAGCTTTGCTTGTTTCCTCATCGTATCACTTTACTAGGTACCTGCTATGACTATTCGATCCGTCTGGTTCTTGTCCTCGGCTCGTGGAACCATCCTCACTATCGTCATACCTGATACTTGGGCCTACGTAGAGCATCCATAGTTGGGTGGCTCTTCCCCGTCTCTACATATCTGACTGTAGCCAGAAGCGTTGTTTGCTTCCGCGCTGTATGAATTCACTGGCTGCCCGCTCTCTTTCTGATGATACGCTGGCAAACAATCCTACACATACATCGGGGACGAAGGAAATTATTTCCTGGACGACACCGCACAGAAGGAACCGAGCAGCGAAATCGATCTCGCCTCCTCCTAGAGCGCCGAGTTCCCATCTGTGGTGGAAAGTGTTTTTCATGAGTTAGGGGGGTATATTTCGAGTCTGGCATGCTAAAGCGAAGGTCACCATGCCATACAAGACAGGTACGCCCCTAGCTATTGGTAAGATGGTAAGATAAGTGATAAGACACTGGACGCGTGCTACGAAGGGGATATCACTTTTTTGACCGATTTGTTTCTGATCGAGGGGGCTCCCCAACCGAATAAGTACCCAAGACGGTCATTGTGTTCACAATATTGTTCGTTTTATACCTAGGCCGTGGGATTTTTCATCGGGTCAAGCCTAAGTGTTTTGCCAAAGGCAGCTTTTGGTTGAGGTAGACAGCTCCTTAAGTGAGGAGCCTCAGAAAAAGTACGTACATCCCAACCGTAGCATGTGTCACTGTCCACCACGGTGGGGAACCCGACGTTCCCGGAGGACGGGATATCGATATCATTTGTCGACTCCTTCTGTCCGAATGCCATCGCAAGCCTTTAGCGTCCCTACGCACAGGGTGCCCGTATCATCGCGTGAGTACGGCAGCACACTCCTCGCGACTCCGCCAAGCCCTTCGGTGGAAAAAATTGTTTTGCTTTTTGTCGGCGTGATACTTTTATGACGGTGCGACGCGCAAGATAACAATCATCCTGGGGTGGATTTAAGATACGTTTTTCTCTGAATCAAGGTGGCCATACCCAACGAAAATGGTGGCTTCGGAAATAACTCGTCGAGGCCTTTCCATAGGCCTTTACGATAAGTTTTTCTCCGAAACAAGGGGGCCACAGACAACGGAAATGGTGGCTTTGGAAATATCTCGTCGAGGTCTTTCCGTGGGCACATAACTTCGTGTTTGCACTCCCTTCTTCCTTGTTGTCGATACAATCAGCTTGGAAATTCGACCGAAGGGTGTGCGTTCTGTTAATATGGTGTTCTATTAGTGCTAGTGTTGTGTGGGCATTGTTTCTGATGCGCCGGATTATACAACGCCAAGTCTCGTACGTGCCCTGTATTCCGTCCAAGGGTTCACATTAATAGGCTTTTGGGCGGGATCCCGTGGGAAATCCCGTGGGATCCCATGATACACCCATGGGGTCCCGCGGGATCCCAAGGAAACTCCCACGGGATCCCACCAGAACACATACTACTAACCCCTGGTCGTTGTGTAGAGTGTTTTTTCCCACCTCTACGTACGTACATTGGATCCCACGGGATCCACCAAAAAACAAAATACTAACCCCTGGTCTTTGTGTGTGTGTTTTCCCCATCGTCTCCTTCGGTGTTGGAAAATAAATAATGTCTTGGAATTGGTATGAATTAACTAAATTTACCAACCCCCTTATCTATTATCAGGTACATATTCAGGATGGTTTCCCGATGAAGGAAAACATGATCGAAAGCTCGGGGTCTGCCAAGATAGACACGGGAGCAGGAAACGAAGTTCCAGCGTATACGGATCTTACTTCCTTTGCTTTTTGCGATTCCTCGATGTTCTGTCTCAAGTCGTATTCATACAACCAGAGATAGACGTGCGGCTTTCAAGGTCTTGGCTACCAGGCGAGTACCAGAGCGGGTTGCTTCCTCTGCTACAATAACTCCGCTGTTAACATTTGCTGCTAGTCTTGCAGCCGCACATCAGATACACAGCAAAACCAAACTTGGACATGTCGCGAGTCTGCATCTTGGAGAGGTCAAGCCGTCTACCGGTATCGGTTATGATGATGCGCTCTTCCGTGGGTGTACGAAGGGTTACATTTGTAGATTTTGTCATCCAAAAGTCGGGCAAAAAATCCAAATTTCAAACAATTAAAAAACAAAATGATTCGTTCAATCGATCGCGCACGATGTATGCGCATATCAAATCGAAACCTCCAGGTGGGCGGCCTTCAAAATTCGCCGTCACCCTCGGCCTAAGACGTCCGTCACAGCTGAGACGGTTGCAGTGTAACAGCAGTCGGTCGCGGTCGCGACCGACTGCTGTGCGACGGCATCAGCGGTTACGGAAGTCCTAAGACGAGAATGGTAGCGAATTTTGAAGGCCGCCAACATGGATCTTTGGATTTTCTGTTATACATACTGGTATAATACGAAGTATGATACAGTATGGTATGTCGTGGGCGATTGATTGAACGAATCGATTTTTTGTACTTTAAGTTCTTGGTAATTTTGATTTTTAGCCCGAGATTTGGATGAAAAAAACTACATAATCCAACCCTTCGTACATCGTACACCCACGGAAGAGCGCATCATCATATTCGATCGATGGCTTGACCTCTCCAAGATGCAGACTCGCCACATGTCCCCGTTTGGTTGTGCTGTGTATCTGATGTGCTGCTAGAAGACTATGTGTACATTAGTATAGCAGCACAGCAGCATGACAAGCGTCAGTTTCCAGTCTTCCGTGATACGCAAAACGAACGATACTGCTGTAATGTTGTATTATCGTACTGCGTTACGTATACTATGTAGCTAGCTGCACGAGTACACATAGTCGGGGGATGTACGTACACTACTTATCGACCATATATATGTGCTGTGCCGCGTTCGGCTACGCTATATCATTTTCCCCGAAGCGTGAAATCCCTGGCTTCCCCACTTCTCCCAAAATGCTGGCGTTGTCTTCTGCTCTCGTATCTCGGGTCGCCTACCATTGTTGCAAATACCATTCCTTCACTGTTACTCCGCTATTAATACTACGGTACCAGGTACACCTTTTTCCTAGTCTCGTGACGGGTTCGCTTCTGTGTTACCTCCGTCCTCTGCAAAGTTAGTACTGATGGAAGCGCTATTTACGTCCTCGTTGTATCACTTTACTGGCTGCCCGCTGTCCTCCGGGGCAAAAAATGCCACGAGCTCAATGTGTAACTCAGCAACTGAATGTTTGATAACATGGTTACAATTTCCGGTTCGTGAAATCCCGTTATCGTCAGACCTTTTAATAGCGGATCGACAGCATCCTTTGTTGGGGATTTTTTACTCGTCTCCACATATCGTATCCCTCGCATATGTGGAAGTTAGAGTCTTGGATTATTTTCGTATTTTTTTAATCGCCACTTTTACTTTCCAGCTCAACTCGTAAGAGCTTTCACCCCCAGCGCCCTTCTGGACAAGCCGTGGTCACAGGTGTCATCTCTTCTCCCCCCCGGCACGTGCCTTCTTTTTAATCGGGCGTAGGGTTCAACATTCTCACTGCTTGTCGACTTGCATCGATTTTTTCCAACTCGCGCTCTCGCACGTTCGGCATAGTTATTTATTTTAAGAAGAAGTCCTTTGCGGGATTTGAACTCACGAAATCGACGTCAGCAGTTACGGGGAAAACCTACTGGACAACGGGGGACGTCGGCCATGTGCAAACTAACAACTCCTCGAATTCGTGTGAATTAGTTAATTCGTTGGCGTTGCCGGCCATGTGGAAATTAATGAACGTCTTGAATTGGTATGAACTAGTTGAACTATTAGTGTTGTATCGTAGGCTTTTTTAATGCGCCAATCGCGGGATTTCTGACTGTATCAACGCCGATTTCCGCCCTATTTCCCCGCACTGCGCCCTAACACCAGATCGTCAAACAATCTTACACATACATCGGGGACGAAGGAAATAATTTCCAGAACGACAAGGCACAGAAGGAATCGACCGACGCATCGATATCGCCTCCTCCGGGAGCTCCGTCTTCCAATTCGCGGTGGACAGTAGTTATCATAACTTAGGGGCGTACCTTTCGAGTCTGGCATGGTGAGCCTCGTTTTAGGGGTTATAAAAAGAAGCTCACCATGTCCAGACTCGAAGGGCACGCCCCTAGCTCATGGTAAACACTGTCCACCACGGCTGGGAACTCGGCCCTCCCGGAGGGGGCGGTATCGATATCGCCGGTCGGTTCTTTCTGCACCGTGACTTTCCAGACACTCTTTCCTTCGTCCCCGATATCACACGTGCTATCATAGGGGTGGCATCTACATTACGATGTGAGTTTCTAGTCTGCACGGCTCCAAAAAATAAGGACCTTTATCAAGATGGCTGAAGCCTGGTTTTACGTCTGGTTTTATGTAGGTTTCATGCGCGCCACCGACCGCGATTCCATCTAAACGAGTCTCTAAATTCTCAACCAACGCATACAAGTTAACGATCGTTAAAAATCTCCTGCTGCGCGGGTTCCTTGCGACAGCTATACTATATATCTTATTATGAGCCCCTCCTCACTTCAGGAGGTCTATACCTCGTCTATAAGAAAAAATACAAGCTAAGCCCGCTACACAATCCCATGGGCTAGCTGAGTCTTCTGTGTCTCCTCCCCTCAGGAGCGTTATACCTCGCCAAACAGCAGACTTGAAGAAGAAAAAATGCAAGCTAAGCCCGTGGCACAATCCCCTGGGCTAGGTATCCAACAAACAAGATTGTAAAATGATTAAAAAGGGTTTGGGCAGGTCCTGAGTTGAGGAGCCCCGTCAGTGTGAAATGTGTGGGCTGAAAAGATCAAACCCTTACCGTAGCATGGCTCATTATGCATGTATAATGTATAATGTGTACCGTAGAGGTTTTTTACAACCTGGTATTTGCGCGTAGCGGAAAAATAAATACACCGGAGAACAGTTTCTGGCTGCAGTCCGATATGTTGAGGGGAGGACGATATACCCAACTAACAATGCCGTATACGGGTCCAAGAAATGGGTGCGACGATGGAAAATAACAGCCGGAAAATAAGGTTCCATTAACGACGTTAGCAAAACAACGGTATACCGGGGGTGTTTTGCGCCATTTTCCGGTACAGGGGAAATCCGTCACAAAAAACACCTTATATGGGCTACGCTCATTGGTCGAAGCACCGCTATACCGGCATATGGCCATAAAAGCCTGAGTACATCGGCATTCAGCCAATCACGTTAGCTGGTACCGTTTTCTGGCATTTGTTTCACCGTTGTCTGGCGTGCAGAGCACTGCTCGATACGCCTACCAGACGTGGGCAAGGTCAACCCCGTCAACAACTACAGAACTAAACAACAACAGCATACGTCCCACGGAGGAACAACATACGACCAATAGATCATGCCGGAGCCGCTGCGTAGCCACGTATCATATGCGGATATGTGCGCGAACCCACTGAACAACTCGGGCAGTCAGAATATGCCAATAACGTATCGTATGTATGCATATTAATCAGTACACGAGCATTCATGCGACTACCGTACTGCGAGGAGCGAGTGAAACGTGGAATACCATGAGACTATTGGACTACGAGCGTACCAGATGTTGACTAATGCTACACATGTACAAAGTATATGTATACACTCTCCCTCCCAGTAAGGAGGGGGGAGGGGCCAAGAGCAGCGTGCCGTGGCCTTTCGGCGATAGGACGCGCCGAGTTCCCT
>JAYJMJ010276991.1:0-12150 GCA_036873875.1 Laminaria ephemera
CCCCCCCCCCCCCCCCCCATAGCAGCTATTCCTGACGGGTTTCTAGTGGGAAAAGGCGGAGGAACGGAGAAGCAAGCGGGGGGAGGGGGCGAAGAGGGGGCGCGGGAAGGTCCCTAAGAAGCGTAGTTTGGAGGAGCAGGAAGATGCGGTCCTTGCATTGCTTCCGGCGAAAAAGTGGTACCAGGTATTGGTTTGTGCCCCCCTCACAGCAGCTACTATCGTGTTGATATCGTGACGCCCCCGAGAATTGGCCAAGCGCGTTACACTCGACCAAACCTCCGGTAGGGAGGTCCCCTTTAGGGCTGGTGCTAGTGGCTACTCTATTTCTTTGCAAGCCGTTATCTTTTGGGTTTTCCGGTTTTCCGGTTTCGCGAGATACACCGCCGCCATGGAATCGTACTGTTACTCTGCGCCGTCAAAGTATTTTCAAGTCCGTTCTTCGCATGAGGTACAGAGCCACTCGCGCGAATGGTCTAAACTCGGGAGTGGAATGGGAGGTACCCCCCCCTGCCGCCAATTGCTTACCATAGCCTTGGTGGCTTCTGCGATAGACGCCACACGGTGCAAGGAAGGGGGGGGAGGTGTGGGGAAAGGCGATTGAGCTGATTGGGTCAACGTAGGAAAACTAAGCAAGCCCTTGCAATGGCGCGTGCTGCGATAGAGGTAGCACTTTTTGCCGAAGCGTTTTCTGAATGACGGGGCTCCTTATAACCCAAATTTGTCGGAATTTCAATTTTTTTTTGCAATACGTTTCATTGTGTACCTAGGCCACATGGGATTGTTCATCGCGCAGTACTTTTATTTTTCCTCAAAATCAGTTTTGGGGAGAAGTATAGAGCTCCCCAAGTGAGGAGCCTCAGAAAGAAAATGCTGCACCTCTACCGTACCATGCGTCCAATGCTTGCTTGCGGCGAAGAAGGGGTGTTGATTCGTGTCCCGACACAGCAGTTATTTTTTAATAACCCTTTTGGGACCCAGATAATGCGACAAAAAAAAACAAAGGCTTGGTCAAATCAACCTTCTGTCGGATATTTACGCTTTACAACAGGTTCTCTACATGTGTTGACGCTCATTGGTGTAGGTTCCACCGCGTTATCTCCGGTTGAACTGCAGCTGTGGTGTCACGCACACATACGCAGACAACTGTTCTAATGCAGCCCTTGGATCCGTCCCTGTTGGCAGCTACACACAGGTGCCATACAGATCCAGATGATATCGACACTGTCTACAAGCAGTGTGAGTGTTACGGCAAGGCGGAGCCCTCGGCCAGCAAGTAGACTAGGACTGCTACTGCCGAGACAGGCTCACCTCGTGGTCTCGAGATCGTTCGAGAGTTTACACTTCCAGGCTATAGCTTCCTCAGACCACCAGATTCCCACATTCGACACGTCGAAACAGCCAACGCGGCGGTTAAGAAGGCACCAAACGCGTTGCGTGGCGATTTGCATGCACGACAGGTGGGCGCATTAAAGGGGTACAGAGAGTTTGAAACTGGACAGAATGGTTTAGCCGATCATTTTTCTTTGGGGGGGGTTGACTAATATCCAGGTGTGTATGCTCTGCGGTTTTAGGGTTTTCCGCAAGTCTTAGAAGGCGTTTCCATCTCGGGAACCTATCCTCAACTCTCCAATGCTCCAATTTCACGACAGAGAGCCTTCCGACAGCTCGGTCTCCGCATACACAATGCCACCTCCGCGTGGTACTGTTCCAGACAGTCACCACGCATCATCGTGTTACACCTTGTCGTTGCAACACCCCCCCTTCCCGACGCATAACTATCGTCGGTGCAAAACGGGCATCCCTGTCACGGCTCGGTAATATAACAGCGTGCGTCTTCCATCCAACTGATCCGCCGTTCCTCCTCGGCTCCCCGTCGCTGCAACACCCCCCCAGCCCGACGCATGTGGGCGTCAGCGCCAAGCGGGCATTCCGGCGATTGACCGATGCTCCGTTCTTTCTCGGCGCCCCGTCGCTGCAACACCCCCCCTGCTCGACGCATAACTATCGTCGGTGCAAAACGGGCATCCCCGTCACGACCCGGTAACAGCATGCGCCTTCCATCCAGCTGTTGTTCCTCGGCTCCCCGTCGCTGGAACACCCTCCCAGCCCGACGCATGTGAGCGTCGGTGCCAAGCAGGCATTCCGGCAGTTGGCCTGTCTCCTGTTCCTTGGCGCCCCGTCGCTGCAACAGCCCGGCGCATACCTATCGTCGGTGCAAAACGGGCATCCCGGTCACGGCCCGGTATACTAACAGCGTGCGCCTTCCATTCAACCGATCCTCCGTTCTTCCCTGGCTCCCCATCGCTGGAACACCCCGCCCCCCAGTTCGACGCATGAGAGCGTCGGTGCCAATCGGCCATTCCTGCGACCACAGATCAATTGGTTTTAGCTCTTCCTTCTTCTGTGAATGGTGTTGCGTAAACACCGGGTTGGCAAAAGGGCATTAGTTACGGTTCCGTTGTCTATTGTGCGAAGCGCAACAAGAGCCGGAAGGCATGGTGCGCTGGCAAGCGTGTTGCGCGCGACACGCGCCGCAGGCGTGTTAGCTGGAGGACTCCCGGAGGGCCGCCGGAGGCCGCACCCCGTGTAGGGGCCGCCGGTGGCAAACACATGCGCTAAATGCGCGATTATACGCCGGAAAACCACTTGACAAAGTGCGTTCAGAAGCCTAAAACGCTGGGTGTGTCAATATACACACGAAAACCACTTGACAAAGTGCGTTAGGACGCCCAAAAGGTTTTTTTCGCCTACAGACAAACACAAAAAGGTGGCTCAAAAACAAATACGCCTGCGAGACAGACACGCGCAACATTTTTTTCGCCAGCGGCTAAAAAAGTTGCGCTGCGCTCAACACGCCTTCCGCCGCCTGTTGCGCAAAACAGCAATTCCGACCCAACTGTTCGCCAGGGCAACAGCGCAACAGCTAATAAACGTACCGGCTCGTATAACACTATTGTGTTTTTATAAAAAATTAAAAATAAACTACAGCTGTGAGATCTAGGACTTCGTCGAAACTCATCTTTGCAAGTTGTGTGTGATACTTCGATCGCGCGTGTTACGGGTTGTGTATGTCCTCATGAAGGATACAGGTCGGCGACTCCCCTTATTACGGGGGACCATAGTAATCAGGACTAAATATGCTTAGTAAAAACAGTGGAATATATAGGTTTTTGTGTATATCGTAGGTCCTCATTACTATGGTCCTCCGTAAATAGTACTAGTTAGCACCAGGGTCAACAGTGTGATACGAAGACGTCGGTCTTTAATCAAGCTGTGCACGGAAACTATAAACATCTTAGAGGGGACAAAATCTGATTGCAATAGTTCAGAAGTGCCGCCGCACCAAGTGATATGCACCTTGCGACGAAGTCGTGTAGAGGGGGAGTCCATTGAACCTACCAAGGAAACGTCCTCTTTCGCGAATCGTAATTGTTTACCTGCGCGCATTTTCTTTTTGTCTCCCTTGTTATTTTTTTCGTATCGTTTTTTTGTTTTTTGTTTTACGTTGTGCCGAATTGCGACGTTGGTTGCACCTTGCGACTACATCGTGTGTGTGAACCGATACAGGAGAGGCTTGTGGTGGCGTCGCTAGAGAAGTGGCGGGCGGAGATGGGAATAGAAGAGATGGTTCTCTGCGGGCATTCCCTGGGGGGGATGATATCGGCTGCGTATGCCATGGCTCATCCGCACAGGTGCGTTTTCGGTTGTTTTTTATTGACTAGGTCTTCGATATATGGGCTCGGCCTTTGCCCTTTCGTGCGTGATTGCTGGCTGTGGACTAACTTGTGGAGATGAGTTAATGTGAGAACAACCACAACAACAAGGACATCAACGACACTAGATTGCGGGGATGAGTCAATGTAAGAACAACAGAAAAGACACAGAACACCGCAAGACTATCACTAACAACACAAACACAGCTCACAACACCACCGCCAACAACCACCACCTCCACCAGCATCCAACACCAACACCTGCATCCAACACAACGACCACTACGACCACCACACGGACAACGCCAACACAAAAATTAACACCACCACAACCACAACTCGATTCTGCTGTCTTTCCTTCGATTTTTCCCTATTATATACGTATCTTACCTTATCTTACCTTACCTTGCTTACCTTACCTTACTTGACCTTACGTCATCTTTCCTTACATTATCTACTACTTTCCTTTTCTTTCCGTTTCTTTCCTTTCCTTTTTTATTTCTTCTTGCATGTCACCCCCCCCCCCGCGACAGGTTACGGAAGCTGATGTTACTGTCACCGGCCGGCATAGGAGGCGTCCCCGATAGCGGGGATGGGGGGGACGTGAGTTTCGCCCTCGTTGGGCACTGCATTTGTTCATTTTGCTTTTGTTGTCTGCGATTTACTAATTTGATTGTGAGTTTCCCGCAAATTTACCACATTTTTTTGGTATGTTGTTTACGAACATGTCGTGTCTACCAATTGGAATTTCCTTTTCTCTTATACTATATATATGTCACCGGCCGGAGTAGGAGGCGTTCCCGACAGCGGGGATGGGGGAGCCGTGAGTTTCGCATTAGTACCTGCCTAGACTTTAGTGCCGCAATTGTCGGTGTCGCTTCGCCTACGAAGCGGAAAGTTCCATCTATTCGTATGTGATTGTGCTGTTTTTCGTATCCATGTACGTTTGGCATTGCATTATCTCGTCCTTTTTTGTTCGGCGGTGTTCTTATGGTTATGTTCTCATTTTTTTCGTACCCAGTGCGTTTGGCATTTGGCATTCCATCTTTAGGAAAGAAACATAAGATCAGCCCCATGAAATTGAGATCGGATCTGCCCGACGTGTGAACCCTCCCTTGCCGTCGCGTTTTTTTTTTGTGGCCTTCTCGTCCCCCCCCACGCCCTTGACGTGTGTGCTTTGAGACTAACAGAACAGCTTCGCTTTCAAGTTATACGCGTTCCTTTGGAAACGCGGGGTGTTTCCTATGGGCGTCCTGCGGTGGGCCGGACCACTGGGATCGAGGTAAGGGAGCGGGAGATGGGACGCATGATACATACGACTGCTGTACCGCCGGCCGAGACGCAGCTCGCGGATTACGGCAGTTTTTCGTTTTTCGATTTTTTTTTTTGTTATTTGTCCAACCAAGCACCTGAACCTCTCCTCTCCTCTCTATAGTATTGTTAGTGCTGCCGCTGACGCCCCCCCCCAAGGAAAAATGAAGACAAGACAAAACCCAAGCCAAACAAGAGTAACAAGCAAAAATGTCTCGAATTCGAATTACGTAATCATACGTATTTTATTTTCCTTTTATTTTTACTGTTTCTACATCGTATATGCATTTTATATCTATCAGCTGTAATCGTCGCTTTTTTTCGACATCGTGTCCCTCTGAAGTCCCACAAAGTGGTGAATGTTCAGCGTCTTGTACTCTATATATACGAGTATGCGCTTGCTTGTTTTTTCCTTTAGCTCGAAGTGGCGTGTACTTGATGAGCTTGCTGGTTTTTCTTCCTTCTGCTTTTTCTGTTTTTCTGTTTTTCTGTTTCACGTGTTGCAGTTTTGTTTTTTGTTTTTTTTCTGTTTCACGTCTTCCAGGGCGGCGCAAATGTTGGTGGCGAAGAGGCTAAATTTTGTACCGGAGTCGGCTAGGATCCGAGACGTCGACACGAAACTGCTAGGGGACTACGTCTATCAGGTGCGCTCGACCAGCCACCAGGACTTTTGTTCTGCTTTTTTATAAAGGTCATTAACCAAAAACAGGCACACCTGTTCCGCTTGGAGTCAAAAACAGGTACAGCCTTAGACCAAGTAAATAACCACATGCCACGAGCCCTGCGATTGGCCAAAAACACCTTGCCTACGAATACGGAGTCTGCTCAGT
Organism: Laminaria ephemera; assembly: GCA_036873875.1. NCBI lineage: Eukaryota > Phaeophyceae > Laminariales > Laminariaceae > Laminaria > Laminaria ephemera. Next base: position 5,855 of record JAYJMJ010276991.1, read on the forward strand.
GTTCGCTTTTTATTTTTTTCGAGTGGTCATTCATGTACCGTTCTTTTCTATCCCGTTGGCGATGGTTGCGTAGTGAGAAAACGTCAGTTCAATCCTCGGGAAAATTTCCGGGCGAAAATTCCCGCAGGATTTCACGGGAATTGGGATTAATTCCCGTTCCCGTGGAAATATCGTTCCCGTGGTCCCACCCACACAGTTCCTCAATAAATATTGATTTCCCAGTCTCGTCCAAATCGTTGTCGTGGAAATCTTGATTTCCCATTCCCCTCCAAAAGATTCCCGTCGAAACGGCTGTTTTCCCGTGCGTTTCCGTTCCCGTGCCGTAAAATCCCGCGGAAATATCGATTTTACGATTCCCGCGCAAGCTAAAAATTAAAAAAAACGATTCACGCGGGAATTTTCCCGCGCTACCCGCGCGCACGGGATCGTTGCTCGGTTTTTTTTTGTGTTGCGCTCTGTTCAAACACTTTGTTCAGTTCAATCACGTACAGCGAATGGCCTACTGCCGACGTCAAGGCACGTAGCATACGTAGTCATATCTTTGTCGAGGGGGGGTGTGGCATCGAAGAGGGTCTTCGGTGTATTGTATACCTGGTATGTTGTATTTTTCGTTTTACGTGGACCGCAGCAGTATATGTACTGTTCCCATGTTGTCCTGTTTTCGAGGATATGGGCGCTGTTCTTTTGTTGGGGATTCATGGTGGGTTTTCTCCCAAAGTGGTCTAGGTTGCTGGACGCATCTGTCGCATCGCCTGGCTTGCTTGCTGCTAACGGTTTTGTTTTCTGGAATATCGCAAGAATAACGTGTTTTGTTTTTGCTCAGCTTTTGTTGGTGTCGGTGTTGTTCAGTTCAAATACGCGCGACGAAGGTGCTCACCGCCGACGTCGAGGCAAATATCAAGTATCGTGCATGCAGGTGCTACTAGGTACCTGAGATTGATAATTAATTAGACATAACGACGTACCTCTCATAAAGGACTCGGTTTACCAACAAAAAATATCTGATATCACGGTGGCTCATTCACGTCCGGTGAAATCCCATAACGGGCGCTTTCTGGTGCAAATTTTCCCGTGAATCCCGTGGTAGCTAGTTTCTGCGGGAAGAATTCCCGTGTTGGACGGTTCCCGCGGGAAGGTTTCCCGTGTTGTAGAGGATGCAGTTGCGTGTGTACCAGCGCAGTGCTGGTGTGTACGCCTTGCGCCCACTTGCCAATGACTGGTCAAGATACAACTCGTATGAGGTAAACGCTCGCAGTCGTGGTTAGACGACGAGTTGAACGCTCCGTGTAGGTGGTTAGCTACGGTCCTGCTGTAACTCCTTCCTCCATCGTCTTCAATCCAGCTTCCGGTCAGGAAATCGAATGTGTTGGGTCTAAGAATAACTCTTAACTCCTCCATGCTCACATGGTGAGTCAAGGGCTGGATGAACTCCAGCACTGACCGATAAGCGTCATGCTTATCGGTCAGTGCTGGAGTTCATCCAGTCCTTGACTCGCCATGTTAACATCGTGGAGTTAGAGTTATTTTTAGACTCAAAACACATATTACTTCCTGACCGTGAGCTGGATCAAAGACGATGGAGGAAGGAGTTACAGAACCATAGCTAACCACCTATACGGAGCGATCACCTCGAGGCTCCAAGCTCTCAAGGCCCATGGAAAGAGAAGCGGCCACGTCGACGTGCACGACAGGGAGTTCTAAGAACGTAGGTGTGGCTGTACAGCTGATGCGCCAGCCGACACAGCAGCTGCGATCCCAGCCGGTTTCCCAGCCGGTGCAACAGGTGCGACCCCAGGAGAGACATCAGGTGCGCCCCCGGGTAAACTGGCAGGTGCTATCCCGACGATGCTCCAGGCTACACTTAGGGCAGTGGTGATACCTGTTCCTGTAGCAAGCTGTTGTTTATGTTTTCTTGTACCATGCTCCTAGTCTTCGCACGGAGGCGTTTTATTTCAGAGGCAGCAGCCGCCTCCGGCGTGTCACAAATCGTGAAATCTACGAAGGAGGTGAGGTCGACGGGAGCATTGTCGTAGTCCTCGCCACTGGTGGAAAAACAAGAGAAAGAAGGACGACACTACCGACAACTCCTCTGGAGCCCACGACAAGAAACAGAGGAACAGAAATCCTTGTAGCACCGAGAACCACCGCAAGTTTCTTGTGCCAAGCACGTAAGTCTCCTGGCTTCTTGTCGTCAAATGTCCCAAGCCCTTTTGATAGCGTTTGTGAGAATGCTGGCGGTGGAGTCCCCCTTGAGATGGGTGGTACCTAGCAAGGGTTCGGGTTAGGGTTAGGGTTAGATAGATGATCAGATGAAGAGTGATCACATGGGGACGAGACGCGTGGTGCGCTCGACCCTCGATCAGAAGTAAAACAAACAACCATGACCCGCATGTTCCATCTACCTCGCTGACCCCGGCCGTTATTATTCCTAACCCCTACGTATCTTAAATGGCAAATTGTTTCTACCGGCCCATAAGGGTACAGTCCCGATCAAATCCAAGTATGATACGTTCGTAGAACACACATGATAGCAAGTAAACTGCTGTGTCACATACGTCACATATCTGCCCTACAACAACGCTGCAACAAGCATCGAGCTAGTCTACTGCTGCTGTTCCAGGTATGTACGAACTACTGCATGTGCCAGATAATCGGTGTTATCAAGTAACGACAAAGATAGCTACTGACTACTGGCTGCTGGAAAGTATCGTGACTAAGGCCGTGATGGTCAGTTCCCATAAAAAAAATCCCGTGAATTCCCGTGGCGGCTAGTTCCCGCGGGAAGAGTGCCCGTGGCGGCCGGTTCCCGTACAAACTATCCCGTGAATTCCCGTGGTGGCTATCTTCCGGAGGAAGAGTTCCCAAGGTAAAACTCGTTCCCGAGGACTGCCCTGGAAAAAATGAACAAATAGCGAAATACACTGTAAGAACGACAGAATAAAATAATGACGTGAGCAATAATGAAACAAAATGCACACTGTAGGCAAGTGATTAAGGATGAAAACGCAAACCAAACACAGTTGAAACCCAGGCATAGTATCCATGTACAGGTGTACCGGGGTCGTTTCACCTCAAAAAGCAGGTACGATGTCCTTTCGGCCAATCGCGTGGTTCGTGTCGCGTCATTTCACTTGATTTGAGTGTTTTTTTTGGGGGGGTCGAAAGTGACCAGGTATACCTGTTTTTGGTTATTGCCCTTTTTTCTAAATATACTTCGAACATGTCGGCTGTAGATAGAGGGTTTCGTCGAAACTCATATTTTGCAAGCTGCGTGTGATACGTCGATTGTGCGTGCTACGGGGTGTGTATGCTTCAATGAATCTGGAATTATTGATTGAACATTGGCCCTTGCGGGAATACTTAGGGCCTGGATTAACGATTAAAAACAAATCCAATTTGTAAAAATATTTTCCAATTTGGATGTGATTTCGCGAAAAAAGCTGAGTTGCTTCCGGTCAGGAAAGGACGTATTGTTCTTAAATATGTGTGAAGTCGGAAGAACGCGGCAAGTCACACAACGCCTTGCCAAAGGAACACCGAGGAGAGTAGACGAGAGCGACGGCATTCGTCGTCGCGTGCGCCCCGCCGCCATCCTCTATTTGTTTTGGCGACCCAGGTTAGGAAGCTGTCACCTTCAAGGTATCTTGGGTGGGCGGAGGGAGCCCTAAAACGCCGCGCGCGGGGCAACGACGGCGATGAAGCTATCGAACTCTTGAGCGAATACTCGTGATATTGGCTCGATGGGTCGGTTTTGGTGCAGCTTGGCCGATCCGAGCTGGTTGAAAAATTGGGCTCGCGGCCGCCATGATCGTTTGTAGGGCGCCACCGCCGGGGTACGCTGTGCCATGGTCTGTAGGCGTGGGCGCGGCTATTGCCCCGGTCGCCTCTCGTGGAGGTTCACGTTTGATCGCCTCGATCGTGGTTGTCGACGCGGCCAAAATTCGCTCCAGGCTGCCCCGGGTGTGCTGTCCCACCGTAAACATGCCACGTCAACTTGGGCGAAGTTCCACATTTTTATTTAATTTACGAGCGAAATAAGTTTGTTGGGACTTATTGTTTTTTTCGTCCAAATCCAATTTCATGAACGCCGAAATCATGTTATTGGGTACAGGTGCGTATTGTTTGTTAGACCAATCAAAATCCAAATTAGATTTTCACATTTTTCCAAATTGGATTTTTTTAATCGTAAATCCAGGCCCTTACTGTAGAGGAACGAACGTAAGATACTTTTAACGAAAATACAATAGTCGAGAATCATACCGGCGTCCCCGGTGGTATAGCAGGTGAACCTCGTGCCTACTATGGTCGATATTGCGGGTTCGAGCCCCCCCGAGTGCATAATTGGGACTTTTCCTTGCGGAAAAAATGACTAGCGGAAAGCGCAAGAGCATGAGTTCGCTAAACTCGATGAAAATCGTCGAGCGGTGGGAAAGCTGGACCCTATGCGCATTAAAAATGACGGCACACACCGGAGGGGAGAAGGGAAGACATCTGTGACTGCGGCTTGTCCAGAAGATCGACGAGAGTCAAAACTTAAAAACCTCCTACGAGTTGAGCTGGAAAGTAAAAGTGATGATAAAAAAACTACATAGAAAATGTGCTTTTTTTGTTCTTTTTGTCGGCGAGCGTTGGGGCAAGAGAAAGACAGCGCTCATTGTTTTCCCTTTTTTCTACACGGGGACTGCTTTCGCTCCTTTGCCGCAACACCTTTCACTAGAGGAGAACCAGGATACTGTATGTGGCGAAGGCGAGGATTTTCGTTTTTTGTATTTTGTATTTTTTTTTTAATTTGTTTTTTGTTTTCGCTTCCGGTTTGATTTTCGCTTTCGTTTTCGTTTTCTTTCAAAATGTCATTTTCGTTTTGTTCGTTCTATTGCTTTCCCTTGTCGTGTTTCTTTCCATGCAATTGACCTCTAGCACTCTTATTATATGCCTACCGCGGTTTCTTTTTTTTTTGCCTCCTCTGCCCTCCCCTTCACCCCCCTCCCCCCCACCCCCCGCGTGAAACGCGCCGTTGTATTCCAGCTTTTGGCGCTGCCGGCATCCGGGGAGAAGCTTATTTTCCCCCTCCTCACCCCGATGCTCCACGCCTACGTCCCTGTGGTGGAAACCCTCAAACGCGGTGTCGCGAGGGGGGGCGGGGGGGAACTAGGGGAGGGTGAGGCGCGAGGAATTAACTGTCCCGTGTCTATTATCTACGGCTCGCCGGATCACGACTGGATGCCTACAAGGTAAGTCGGGTACTCTACGTAGTAGTGATGGATATCGAACGGTATTTGAGTTCGATATGATATTTGATAGATATTATCGAAATCGATATTATATCGATTAACATATATTACTTGAACTCGATAAACGGTATCAGTACTCGTGTCTATTGTCTACGGCTCGACGGATCACGACTGGATGCCTACGAGGTAAGTGTAATAGTGATGGATATCGAACGATAACCGAGTTCGATACCCCCCTATTCCCTGGGTCACATGCCTATGCGATTTGTTTTTGTTTAAAATTTCAAATACGTCAGCAGTGAGTTCGACTGGTTAAGTGGTCGATACTCAACGTTGCAAGCTGCGTGATACGTCGGCGGCGCGTTTTTTTACGTTTTCATTCCTCGTTAAGGAATGTAAGTTTACTTATTTTTGTTATTTGTTTGGTTGCTCCCGTCTGCTTTTCCGTGCCGATTGTGTGCTTGTGTTGTGGAATAGGCATGGCGAGAGGCTAGTCGAGCGTTTGACGCAGCAGGGCATCAGGGCTAACGTCTACATCGTGCCAGAGGCCGGCCACACGGTGAGCGGGGAGGCGAGGGGGGAGTAGAGATCGGTATCATATGCGAGTAGTATTGTGTGATAAATCATACCTGGTACCTGGTATGATATCATATAAAATACCTGGTATGATATAAGCATAGCAATATCACTGGATATCGATATATATCATGAGCATATGGTATGATATTATATATTTTCATGATAGCCATGGCGAGGTCTGACGTCTACATCGTGCCAGAGGCCGGCCGCACGGTGAGTAGGAAAGCAGGAGGGAGGATGCAATGGAGAGAGGTGGTGGTGGGACTTTAGTTGTGTTTATCGCTGTACGTGAGCCCCACAAAGGTTACCCTCTTTGAGACTTGAGAGGGTACAAGGGGCGCTAGGTTTTGTAGATATGAGCTTGTGGGAGAAAGCCACAGGTCAAACACTTTTGTTTTCGTTAAATATCACTTTTACTTTCCAGCTTCTGGACAAGCCGTGGTCACAGGTGTCGTCCCTTCTTCCCCCCGGTACGTGCCTTCATTT